>SKCR01044540.1:0-67288 GCA_019454045.1 Zanthoxylum bungeanum | reverse complement strand
TGAGAAAAAAACGGTTGTAACAATCCATTTCATACTATTTAGCTTCTTATGGAATAACAATGCCAAACTTTACTTTGGCCTCTTTCATGTTACATGATTTTAGCTATGTTGTTGGCTTTTATGTGTTTTTATCCATGTTGTTGGCTTATTAGATTTAGACTTGAAATGATTTGAACAAATTTTTAGCTTTCCTACTAGGCAGGGTTTGATGGTATTATTTCCTTTTTTATGACAAAGTGACTATTTGGACATCATTTTGATTTATTGGATTTTAGTAATAAATTAGTACAGAATTTCATGCATTTTCCTTTTAGATTGGAGGAAATTCTGAAAATTTTGGAGGAAATGATCCCAAAATTGGAGGATTTCCTTCATTTTCATTTTTAAGTTGGAGGAAAAATACAGCATAATGTTGGCTCTAAAAGATATTTTGCGCGCGCGTGTTAGATGAGTAAATCATCAAAATAAAGTGAATAAAAGACCGACCTGAATGGGATAAGCCATTAGATCCTAGGAAGAAAATAGATAAAGAAGAAATTGAAAGTTAAAAGTATAATGTTTTATTGGAATTAAACAGATTCCAATTACATATGAAATTGAAAGTTTGAAAGAATTTAAACTACAGTGTTGGAAAAGAAAATAATTGAAATTAATTAGGTTCATGTATTGATCGATTTGGTTGTCCTTTACTTGGCTGTCCTCATTGAATTTATATGCTTGTAGTAAACTCCTCAACTTTCTATTACTTTATCATATCCTCACACCGCGGGAAAATGCGTTCATGGGGAGAGAGTTTTGACAGAAAATGGCTTCTCAGCCAATTGCATTCTTTGGGTATAATTTCCTAACACATTATAATTTCATGAGCGATTTTAAATTAAACTTTAAAATGAATGGGCTTTAGCGAGGAAATGGCTCTTATACTATTTTACTTGGGTTGGGTTTCATTTTATATTTTGATGCAAATAACATTGCGTCTTTCATTCTCTAATTAAATGGTGTAAATATTTGCCCCCTACTTCTTTCCTTTTTCGCCATCCTTTTCCCCTTCCCTCCTTGTCGACCACCAATTCCTTGTTGTTAAAAATGGTTCACTTCCCTCTCCAGCCAACTTGGCATCGTCCTAATCAGAATTGAATCTTAAATTTTTCTAAAAAAACCTAATATTTATAATCAAATTGTGATGACCGTGATATATAAAAATTCTTTAATATTAATATTATGTGAGTGACGTAATATAATTAATTAATCATCTATAATTATATTAAATAGAATTATAATTTCATTCAACATCATCAAAACTTTCAAGTCCCCAATGGGAAACGGCGTTGATGCTCTATCCGCTTTACTAACTTAGTAAAATTCGTTAATTTTAACGTAATTCAAGGATCTTCACCACCTGTCTTCCCCACTGCACGCCACGTAGCAACGACCGCCCAATACAGAATACCTTGGTAACTAAGCAAAACCTGGTCATCTCCTCTCACCCGCAGTGCACGTAGCTCTCTCTCTTTGACCGACCGACCAACTAACCGACGCCAAGAAGTTTTAATTTATTGCGTGTGTGACCGTCCAAACAGTCCCACGCGGGTGACACTATCAAAGCCTATACAGTTCAAAACATTGACCCAAGCTTTACAACATTACAAAATAATATATGCAACACATCCAGAGCTCTCTCGATATCAACTTCAGTTCCGGTGATCTCGTCTTAAAGCAAACTACTAGACTAAGGTACAAGCTTTTTGATTTTCTTTATTTTTTTCTTTTATTTATGTATTAATTTTGTATTATATCATGCTAATTACTACTCTTAAGATTTTGTATGGTTTTTTATATTTTATTTTTTATTTTGAGAGGTTTATGGTCTGGTTTTCTTTTGTTAGTGAATCTGGGGTTTCTAGTTTGAGAATTGACTGTTAATCGGTTTAATTGATAATGAAAAGCGTTGAAGCAAGTGAACAATGGTGACTATTGATGTATAATTGTACTTTCATAATTGAGATTCTATATGCAGCATTGTAGACACCGGGTTCTTTTCTATATGCAAAGAATTTGAAATATGTTTCCATTATTTATTTATTAATGGAATAGATTGTAGACAAGATTTTTCAAAATATGTTTTTGTGATGGATGCAGAGGGTTTTGGTCGGTTGATGATCAGCATCAGGGGTGTTGCTGAGTTGCCCTAATTTCTGGGGATTAAATGGTCCCTTGGATAAAAAATATAGTGATATTTCTTTAGATTTGGCACTAATTTAGGGCCCAATTTTGGGTAAAACTTTGGCTCAGCTTGCCGCCTATGTCGACTGTCCTAGGCCACCTTTGATCAGCATTTGATGATTTTGAATTGATTTTTTTTTTTTTTGGTTTAGTATTAAAAGATGTAGCACTAATAAGTTTATAATTACATGGGAAGCAAAGGGTATGGGTCTTGCTAATGTCTTTATGTGATGTTATGAAGCTGGAATGTCGTCTCCCCTTCAAAAAAGGGCACGAGGAATAAAATTGAGGGTGTCTGATAGAAATTTAGTTAGAATTGCGAACTGTACTGATAATCAAATGGTTGTGACAAATGAAACTGGTGTTCGGTAATAAAATTTTCCAGAATGAAAAGTCGAGATATTTTATCTCCTTTTCAATAATTTGGCTGTGTTTATTCATATAGTAAATGTTGGGTAGAATTATTAAAACCTTACTCTCCGCTCTGCTGCTTAATCTCAAAATGAAGAAAAACATTCTTACAAATTATTTGCATTTAAAATAAAGTAGGAATGATGTGATACAAATCCTTAGTATTCAGTGAAAAACTGAAATATTTTGTCATCTTTTTGGGGTGTGATACAAATGTGCAAGGAGTTTGTTACATGTACCAATTATCATGATATATTTGTTATTGAGTCTGTTATTTATTTAATTTTTCATTGTGTGTGGTTTATATGTTTCTTTTAGTTGCTTGCATAGTTTTTTCGCTTTCTTATATCCTGCGACTTTTTCAGGTCATCAAAGCTTAATAGAAAAGGATTTAAATTGAAGTTTCAAGTTTCAGTGCAAAACCTTAAGATGGAAGAAAGATCTGCATCCGATGCTGGGGGACTAGAAAAGGTTGTCAAGAAAGAAGAACTGCATCTCAAAGTCCAAACCAAGGATATAGAAGTAAATGCTGCTGAGGAGAAGAAGTCTGAGGTGGAGCTTGAATTGAAGACCAAATCAGTGGAGAAGGAAGAGGAAAAACACAAGGACAAGGATGACAAACATGAAGAGAAGGATTACAATAAATCAAAGAAAAAGGAGAAAGAGAAGAAGGATGATGATGAAGATGGGAAGAGAAAAAAGGACAGAGCAAAAGAGGATAAGAGAAAGAAAGAAAAAAAAGAGAAGAACAACAAAGATGAAGATTTAGAAGGAAAAAAAGAGATAGAGGAAGGTAAAGATAAAACACCGAGTGCTAAGGAGAAGAAAAAGGAAAAGGACAAGGATGTGAAGGGCGAGGATGATGAAGAGAAGAAGAAGAATGACAAGAAAGAGAGGAAGAAAAAAGATGAGGGGAAAGAAGAGAAGATGAAGAACACTAAGGAGAAGAAAGATAAGAAATACAAGGAAGAAGCGGATGAGGGGAAACAAAATGATGGTGAAGATGATGAGGAAGATGACAAAAACAAAAAGAGGAAAGATAAGGAGAAGAAAGAGAAAAAGCACAAGGATGAAGAGGGTGAGGAAAAGGAAGAAGAGAAGGAGAAGAAAGAAGAGAAGATGGTGAAGGGTAAGGAGAAGAAAGATAAGGAGGAGGAGGATGAAGAAGGTGGTGGCGAAGATGAGGATGAGGATGAAGATGAGAAGAAGAAGAATAAGAAGAACAAGAGTGTAGAGGATGAGAAGAATGAAAAGAAGCACAATGATGAAGTCGGGAAGGGAAAAGAAGATGAAGTAAAAGAGAGGAGTGAAGAAAAGGTAAAAAAAGATAAAAAGAAAGAGAAGAAAGGCACGGATGGTGGGGAAAAGGGTGAGGTTGGAGTAACCTCCAGGGAGCTTAAAATAGAAAAAAGTGGGAAGGAATCAGTGGGTCAAGAGGAGGAGAAGCAGAAAGATGAAGGCAAAGAGAATAAAAAAGAAAAGGACAAGAAGGATGACAAGAAAAGAAAACTTGGTGGGAAGGACAAGAGCAAGGATATTGGTAAGCTAAAGCAGAAGTTGGAGAAGATTAATGAAAAAATAGAGGCTCTCATGGAGAAAAAGGCCGACACTATGAGGCAGATTAAAGAAGCTGAATGCGAGAGCGGTGGTGCAACTGAGAAGAACACAGGCAAGGCTGAGACTGTCGCTGATTAGGCTAGCATAAAGGCAGATATGTTGCACTTGAGCTTTCTCTGTTGTAATAAATAATATACAAATTTCCATATATTTGTGAACAGAAACCCTCGACACTATGATGAATAGAAAAAGTCATTTCTACTTCTGTGATGAATAAAGCTGCTTGGCTTCCTTTTCATGGTAATTATATTACTTCTATGTTTATCATATGTTTTTACCATTTCTGTGTTTTATTTCTTTCATGTTTTTGTTTTAAACTAAAAGATAGGGGCACTGCAAACTTGAAATAAAACTATTAGCTGGAATTTGTTAATCTCACTGTAGAAGCTGCATGTTGAATGACTGAGGTTCTTAATTTTGCACCAACTCTGAATGTTTGCTACTGTTCATCAAAAGTGCAAAGTGTGTCATCATGTCAATAGTAGTGCAAAAATGATAAATATACATAAATTTTTACTTAAAGTTTCTACACCCCTCTCACTGTAGCTACAGTGAGCTATTATTTTTATTTTGAAACGTTGGAAATCTCGCTGCCAAACCATCTGACCCGGGTTTAAGCGGAGAATGTACCCCTGAATTCGAATTCAGGACCTGAAAGTCAGATTCTGAACTTTACACCACCAAACCAACTTTATTGATTCAATTATGTATTCAAGAAAATGGTACATGTGAAATCCGTGGCGTTCAAGTTCATACGTGCATATAATGATGCATTATATTTGATTTGAAGTTGTGCATAGGCCATCACATGTAGCCAAATTTATGTGCAAAATGCCCAATGGAAACCTTCGGTGTAGCACACTAGCAAGAATTATTGTAACCACACCATCACATTTTCTTTTTATTTGATTAATTCTGTACACTAGTAATCAATATAAATGCAGACCCTAGGAAGTTTCAAACTAACTGGTCTGTGTAGATTCGGGAGGGAGACCAAACCCAAATGGGGAGAGAGAATCATAATGTGGATCCTCATATTCAAAGGCAGCTGATCAACAGGCTTGAACCATGTTCGTGAAAACATTCCAGTGAAATCTTAGTCACCAAACAGGACATTGGCAACACCTTGACCATCAGTTCCAGGGAGCCAAGCAGCAACAAGAGCGTGAAGGTAAGAAAGATAAGGTGGATCACTACTTGACGGCCAGAGATTACGATAAGAACACATTTCACAGTTCCACAAACGTTTGTCATTGTGCTGGGACCAGGGTCTGCAATAGTCCAGTTCGTGATGTCACCATGTGCGCTCATTCGGGTGCTCACGTACCACAACTATGGTGTAAGAGAAGTTGTTCAACTTCAGAAAGCCAGCATCTGGATTCTCCTCATAGACATCTTCAGGTTGTTGATCAACTGTATTGTTAATGGCAGTGAGTATTGTTACAACTAGTGAGGTTGTTGCCACTAGGTGGCTGCCACTCAACTGTCCAGCCACCACACTGATAGCCCAGATTGTCAGCGTGGCTGCCAGCAGCTAGTATCTTCGATGCCTTTTCAGGAAGAGAGAGCGATGGATCCTCAGCTGATGCATCTTTCTTTAGTAGCACAAGTGATTTTCTTACAGCTTCCCTTACCAGTTCTCTGTGCTCCTGTTTAAGCAACGACAAGGAGGAGAATGAGATTACTTTTTGATACTCTTTATCATGAAGGATCTGTTGAGTAGCTAACAGCCTAACCTGACCATGTCAATGCCAGCCTTGGTTGCTACTTCAATGGAATACGAGTAGTTAGCATGAGGTGGAGTTGTGATGTTGTTTAGACCTTCCCAATCTGAGATGACAAAACCCTAAACAAATTTCCGCGATTCATATATAATCAATTCAGTTGCAGCTCCAATCCTCTCAGTTTGCTCTAACTTCCCAGTGCAAATCAGGGTCACTGATTGAAATAATCAGCATAATGCTAAATCATATGATTGACAGAAGCAAAAAATATTGATTTGTTAGAATAGAGAGATACATCTACTTGCCTTATTGCATTTATACACATTGTTAAGGCCATGAACAGCATCAATCCTCCCAAGTCGCGTAGCCCTTTGAAAATCATTCACCATCCATGTTAAATTCCAAGTCCTGCTCATAACTTATTTCTTTGAAGCCTTTTAGACAGATCGCCTAGCCACATATTCATCAATTTACTAGTGTTACACTGTTACTGCTTAACTTTGACGTACCTCTTCATCACCTCAGCTGAAGCAACGCTGCGTTCATTTTGTGTGGTTTGGCCTTTTTTTTTTCCCTCCAAAGTCTCTTGCAAATTATCCTTCAATAACAGAAATATGTGAAGGGAACAAAATCAACCACATTCTTTACCGCAGACATACTAAAAGACAAAAAGTTGCATCAACCCTCCGAGTTGCATAATCAATAAATAAATACATTATAGACTGGTTTTATTTTTTAGCAACTTTATGTACAAAAATTGGAAAATACGGATATCAATAACTCAAAATTCTCATATATACACATGTGCATGCACATACACAGAACCACAAATGTAAAAATTAAAAATTCTAAAAGCAACTCCAAGTCTCCAACCAGTGCTATTTCTGGCACAGTTCAAATAGTGCAAGTCGCGCTATTTTTTTGAATTCGAATTGAAGGTTTTAGGTACGAATCTTGTAGGATAAAATAGAATATTATATGGAATATTTCTTTAGAATAAAATTTGAAGTAATGGGTTGGAGAAGGATGTCTAAAATAATGTAAAATTTGGAGAAAATCATGCACCAAATCTTGTTTTTGCAATTCATTTGATGGAATTTAGCGATGTAATAGTGATGGAATTTGCGATGAAATTAGAGACGGAAAATAAAACTGAATTTGCGATGAAATTAGAGACGGAAAATAAAAATGTCGCAAACTTAATCTCAAATGTGGCACGAAAAGTGCGAAAATATAGCGACGGTTATATTCCGTCGCTAATTAACGACAGATTTTGAAATCTTTTACTAATTAGAGGTGGAAATTTTCCGTCGCTAATATATGCAAATTAGCGACGGAAGATAACTGTCTCACTCTCTCACTCAAACAGAAGGTAACGAAATCCCTAATTTTGCTCAAATTACGTGGCAAATGAGATTTGTATTTTACTCAAATGACCTTATTCGTTATATATGTTTGTTGATGGTGTTTTCAGGCACTATGTTATATAAGCAGCGCGACATGGGTAAAAAAGGTAATTCACTTCTCAGTCAAGATTATTAATGCCGACCCGACCACTAAAGAGTCAACAGTAAGGGGCCGGGGACTTTACGGTTAGTGACCGAGCACTTGAGTTCGGATGACCGGGCAATTATTAGATCGGCAGAATCATTCTCATTTCAAATGACTATCATGACCGACCTCATGAAGACCGACCAGATAGCGAGATATGCTCCAGAAGATGACACCCTATTCTTGCGGATAAGACGACAAGTTATCATATTTTCATGGGGAAAACTGGTGAGACAGAGTCCTAGTAGGATAAAGAAAGTAAGTGTAGTTTTGATTAGGAATCCTTATGAGAAAAGGGAATAGTTTTGACTAGGAATCCTTATGGGAAAAGGGAATAGTTTCAACTAGGAAATTCTTGTACAAATAGGAATCTGATTTCTTCACCATTATAAATAGGAGGGTAGAGTGAGTGTAGAAATCATGAAAATGAAGAGGAAGATCATCAGAATCAAACTTGTAAAAAAGACAGAAGAATTACGAGTTTCAGTAATAAAAATATAGTCTTGTTTGTACCCGTGGACGTAGGTCAGACAAACATCCCCCGAACCACGTTAAATCTCTTTGTCGATTGGCGCATTATCTACCTTCCGCTAAGTTTGCTTTTGGTTTCCCCCATAACCAAACAAATTCACTATTGAATGAGGATTACCTCGGGAGTGATATTCCCATATTGCCCTGAGACCAAAATCAACCGTCAACAGTTGGCGCCGTCTGTGGGGAACTCAACAAAAAACGGCTCACGTAGTAAGACGATGGAAATCATTTATGGACAGGGAGAGAGAAACCAGTGTACTGTGGTTCTCATCAACACGTGGTTGGTCATCATGATCAAAATCATTGATCCAACAATCATCAAATTCAGCATCATCAGGCTCGACTTCATTATTATACACAGCTTCAACTTGGTCTATCGATTTTTGGAGAGAAAAAAAAAAGTATCTGACAACCTTTTATTAGCTTCATCAAATTGGTTGACTATGATCCCAAGGGTTGTTGCAGATGACATGCCCTTCCCGGGTACTTCCCGAGAATCAAAGAGCACCTGACATCCAGCATACACTCCAAGATTATTCAACAAGAGCCCATTGGCTCCACCTTCATCAAACTAAGCAGATGTTCGATGGTAGAGGGGATCAACTGCAAATGCAACATCAAATTTCTTCACATTAAGACCCTCGAAAGATGATTCCAGTATTGATAAAGCACCTTGTATGCCTATGAATGCACTAAATCGACTCTTAAAGAGTAAATTTTAACTTCTGCTTCGAGAGTGTAACTTGCTTTTTGGAAATTGGTCTCCACGTCATTCTCTTCTACAACCTTTATTTGAGAATGCACGGAAGTTATGGAACAGAAGATTGCGGCACAACACGTGGAGATGCAGAAGCTTGCGACAGAGAATCAAAGGCTTGCTACTACCCATGGAGCCTTGAAGACAAGAACTCGCTACTATACAACATGAGTTGAAGATAATTGCATGGCCAACAATGTAACAAGAAGAAAATCACGGGCGTATACACAGACCCAGTTGGCAGAATCCACCTGAACCTTCTGAAAAACCAGACGCAGTCGAGAGATTACTTCATGTTGACGGATTTTTTAAGGAAGTCGACGACGAGGGCTTACAATGGAGCATCTCCTTATTATTCTCGGCTTTCATCTACTTTTTCAGCATCCTCTGCCAAAACGGCTTCGTTTTTGGAGACTTTTGCATCTTCAAAACCTTATGATTTGGTGAGAACATCAAGGATGGCTGGATACGGGATGTTAATTTTAGATCCCACACTGCACTTTTGGTTTAAATTCGTGTCAAAATTGTTTCCGAACCAAGATCTAATTGCTACATTGAAGAATATGGCTATGGGGCAGACAATTTATGGACCCGTTATGACAGTCGTGTTCTTATCGGTGAATGCAAGTTTACAAGCACGTAGAACAAACAAGATAAAGGCTCGGGGCTGGATTTCGTTCCGCCGAGACCACTTGATTATTCGGCTCGGGGTCAGGTTACGTCCCACCGAGTCATGCACATTGGTCTGGGAATGGGACATTACCCCAGAGCCAAGTACCTCTTTCAGCTCGGGGTCGGGTTACGTCCCACCAAGTCATGCTCATTGGTCTGGGGACGGGACATTCCCCCAGAACCAAGTGCCTCTTTTAGCTCGGGGTCCTCAGAATATTCAGGGACATACTCGATGCATAGGATCCGTGAGAAGCATAGCACGGGGATGGATGATACCCCCGTGGCGATTGCTTGCTCCATTGTTACCGAACATAAGGAGGAATATGCCCTTAATGTTTCGAAACACTCTATGATCCTCACTTACCCGATGTAATGGATCCGTGAGAAAGCATAGCACGGGGAGAGATGATGCCCCCGTGACGATTGCTAGCTCCAGTGATGCCGGACCTAAGGAGGAATGTACCCTTAGTATCCCGGACACTCTTTGATCTATTCATCATTTGGATCCAAGAGAGGCGCAGCACGGGGATGCGTTGTGCCCCTGTAGCGTGTGCATGCTCCAGCGTGGTAAGGAGGAGCCCTCGCACAATACACAAGCTCCACAGTGACCCGACGTATAGAGGATGTGCCCTTACCATTTTAAACGCTCTCTGATCCAAATCCTAGTTCACCGGGACACTGAATTGAAAGATTCAGAATTGTGTTTTGGAGACCTCGGGCAGGACGCTGTTCTAAGATATCTGTGCTGTTGTTTACACTTTTTTGATTTTATTTTCCAAAGTTTTGTTTTTATTTTTTCGTCGGTTTGACAAGGGGACGCCCAAGTCAGATTCTATAGGGCTTCAAAGGTGGATACACTTCCCATCTGAATAAGTCCCAAGGATTAACCAGTGCTCGGGGCTAGATTCGTTCCGCCGAGGCCACTTGGTTAATCGGCTCGGGCTGGATTCGTTCCACCAAGGCCACTTGATTATTCGGCTCGGGGCTGGATTCGTTCCGTCGAGGCCACTTGATTATTCGGCTCGGGGCTGGATTTCGTTCCGCTGAGGCCACTTGATTATTCGACTCGGGGTCGGGTTACATCCCACCGAGTCTACCTCTTTGGACTGGGGACGTAACATTCCCCCAGGTCCAAGTGCCTTTTTTTAGCTCGGGGTCGAGTTACGTCCCACCGAGTCTATCAGCCCAGACTGAGGATGGAACATCCCCCCAGGGCCAAGTATTTCTCTTCATTCGGGGTCGGGTTGCGTCCCACCGAGTCAACACTTTTGGACTGGGGAGGCGTCATTCCCCCAGGTCTAAATATCTCTCTCAGCTCGGGGTCGGGTTAAGTCCCACCGAGTCTATCAGCCCAGACTGAGGATGGAACATCCCCCCAGGGCCAAGTATTTCTCTTCATTCGGGGTCAGGTTGCGTCCCACCGAGTCAGCCCTTCGGACTGGGGACATAACATTCCCCCAGGTCCAAGTGTCTTTCTCAGCTCGGGGTTGGGGTACGTCCCACCGAGTCAGCCCTTTGGACTGGGGACGTAATATTCCTCCAGGTCCAAGTGTCTTTCTCAGCTCGGGGTCGGGATACGTCCCACCGAGTCAGTCCTTCGGACTGGGGACGTAACATTCCCTCAGGTCCAAGTGCCTTTCTCAGCTCGGGGTCGGGGTACGTCCCACCGAGTCTGCCCTTTGGACTGGGGACGTAACATTCCCCCAAGTACAAGTGCCTTTCTCAGCTCGGGGTCGGGATACGCCCCACCGAGTCAGCCCTTCGGACTGGGGACGTAACATTCCCTCAGGTCCAAGTGCCTTTCTCAGCTCGGGGTCGGGATACGTCCCACTGAGTCAGCCCTTCGGACTGGGGACGTAACATTCCTCCAGGTCCAAGTGCCTCTCTTCATTCGGGGTCGGGTTGCGTCCCACCGAGTCAGTCCTTCGGACTGGGGACGAAACATTCCCCCAGGTCCGAGCATCTCTCACAGCTCGAGACAGGATCACATGCCACCGAGCACATCATCGTTAGCTCAGAGGCAAAATTTTCTCCTCACAATCGAGATTGGATCAGTCAGGGGTCAGGACCTCCAAATCTCTGGTACATATATTACAGAGGAGGAGTCATTTTTATTTTGGACAACAAGAGGAACTTCATCTCCTGATGGAACGACCCAAGTAAGCAATTTGCTTTAAGGTGGAGAATCGTTCTGAATAGGGTCAGCATCTCCTATAACTGAGGATATGAAGATAGAAACAGAAGACTTAGTTGATGGCGAATGCAATTTCTCTGTGATTTCTGGAGCGACCACCAGCAAGGTGATCAACACACCATCTTTATATAGTTCCCGGCACCAACTTGCATACTCGTTGGAACCGAGAACTAAGGGACATATGTTGATGGTGTTTTCAGGCACTATGTTATTTAAGCAGCGCGACAGGGGTAAAAAAGGTAATTAATTTCTCAGTCAAGATTATTAATGCCGACCCGACCACTAAAGAGTCAACAGTAAGGGGCCGGGAACTTTACGGTTAGTGACCGAGCACTTGAGTTCGGATGACCAGGCAATTATCAGATTGGCAGAATCATTCTCATTTCAAATGACTATCATGACCGACCTCATGAAGACCGACCAGATAGCGAGATATGCTCCAGAAGATGACACCCTATTCTTACGGATAAGACGACAAGTTATCCTATTTTCATGGGGAAAACTGGTGAGACAGAGTCCTAGTAGGATAAAGAAAGTAAGTGTAGTTTTGATTAGGAATCCTTATGAGAAAAGGGAATAGTTTTGACTAGGAATCCTTATGGGAAAAGGGAATAGTTTCAACTAGGAAATTCTTGTACAAATAGGAATCTGATTTCTTCACCATTATAAATAGGAAGGTAGAGTGAGTGTAGAAATCATGAGAATGAAGAGGAAGATCATCAGAATCAAACTTGTAAAAAAGACAGAAGAATTACGAGTTTCAGTAATAAAAATATAGTCATGTTTGTACCCGTGGACGTAGGTCGGACAAACATCCGCCGAACCATGTTAGATCTCTTTGTTTGATTGGTGCATTATCTACCTTCTGTTAAGTTTGCTTTTGGTTTCCCCCATAACCAAACAAATTCACTATTGAAGGAGGATTACCTCGGGAGTGATATTCCCATATTGCCCTGAGACCAAAATCCACCGTCAACAATGTTTATTGCCATAATTTGTCAACTATATTGAAGGGGATTGATGCAATCTAAGTTACTGATGTTTGCGAAAATTTGTCAACTGCGTGAGTGTAACTTGTTGCCTATTGTATCTGAAGGAAATAATCATTATTCTCAAGCTTAAACTAGATTTTCGGATAGAAAAATTTGAATCTTGAAGCTCCTCGTCCGTACCTACTAGGTGGAATGCAATCCCAGCTCAGCTGCATTTAAAATTATACGGAAACATTATCCGTAATATTTTTTCATATAACAAATCCATAATAGTTCATTTAGGATCTAACCATACATGTATTACTAGTCCTAAATTGATGTTGGACAGTTATGGCCCATAACATCACTATTTGTACAGATCATGGTGTTGTTGTACAAATTAACTATGTGACAAAGGAAATTACTCTTCTATCATTTGTAATTAGATTACCAAGATGTATAAATGATAAAAGGTCCATATGATTAGTTCCGGATTGAGATGATATGAGACAGTATCAATCCATAAAGGTTTAATCATTAAATATCCCTAGTCGTAGTATTATCGAGATTGGACATCGATAATGCGGAATAGACTAGTATTACACTTGTGCGCGTTGTGGGAGCATAACGACATAGTTCTCATATATTTGGGTATAGGATACTCGTGCAAGTGTAGTAGGAGGTTGTGTTTTACCGATGGTACGGAAATCAGCTTCGCTCTGGATAGACCCCTCGGAATTCCATTGGTAATATGACTATGTGTCTATGGAAGTCCGAATCAGGGTAGGTGTATTTGGTTTTAACCTGAGACTTACACCGCTAATACTTGCGACAATAAATATGCTTTGGTTTAGGTCGTCCAGGGCTTTAACAGGTTCTGTGTACGCCTCTTCTGGATATATTGAGAATCGTAGTGTATTGGGTGTGATGTCGAGATGGAAGTATCACTCCAGTCATAGTGGAGATGATGATCACGTAGGATACGGAACTGGTTCTCTTATATGCTGCAACTATCGGGATATTATGACTAGGTCATGTTTATCCGATTATAGAGACTAGTTACCAGAGATCCGATATGTGCTTCGTACGAGGCAGACACATTTCCAGCCCCAGGCCTTGCACGTGACATCCGATACTAGATCGTAATACGCAATACTTCGTATATTATGCCTGATATAGATCACATATTCCAGTAAGGATATTTCTGGAGAATTGGGTAGGCATGACGCTTTGCTAGAAGCCAAATTTGTCTTGTAAATCGGTAAAAATATAGTACTAGGTACTTACGTGTTCGGATAGTCCGACGACCAGATTTACTGCCAACATATCCGGGGATCTCATGGGTCGCTTCCCGAAGATTCACCGATGACGTATGACTCGCACTTTATTAATCTGTGATTAATTAGATGAGAGAGAAAATTAATCTGGGATTAATTACGGAGATATTTTATCTGGGATAAAATATTAATTAAATAGAGAGAACGATTAATTTGGAATTAATCGATAAAATAATATATTCGATATATTATACGAAATTGGATTTCGACGCAGAATTAGAATTAGATTTTAATTTGGGCGAACGAGTTAATTTAGAATTAATTCGTTAGCGACGTGAATAGTGATTTTGCTAGGAATAATTATTTAATTACGTCGCAACGGAAAATTCATTAATTTGGAATTAGCGAACCCAAGCCCGGGAGTGTTTGCGGGCGCACTCGCATTGCGAATTAAGTGCGGTCCGCAAGTCACATCAAGCGTCAAGTCACTTGTCACATCAAGCGTCAAATCACTTATCACTTTGAGTGATGTGATGTCTAGTCACTTTTGATGTGAATAGTGATGGGAGTGGTTGTTGGCTTTAAAGCCTTTGACTTTTGAAAATGGTAATTGTTTTTTGATATTTGTTTTGGAAATAAAATAAACCAAATACATAAACACATTTTCTTCTTTCACTCTCTCACACCACACACGGTTTTAGAAACCTATTTCCCTCATCTCCCTCTCTCGGCTTTTGAAGCCATTTTTCCTTTCAATTCTTGGCTAGGCCGAGAATAGCAAGAAGAAAGAAAGAAAATTTGTGGCAATTTTTCTTGTGCTAGCACACAAAGGGTCTTCCTAAGGTGATAGGGAACTAATTTCATGAGCATGGAATCACCATATAAAGCTTGGAGCTTGGAGCATCAATGGAGGACATCCATGGAGGTTGGCCGAATTTCTTGGAGCTCAAAAACAGTCCACTACCGTGAACACATTGGAGGGGAGTTTGAAGATTTTTGTTGTTCAACGCATCGCTAAACCGATCATTGTAAGTATTTCGCAACTTCTTTGAGTGTTCGCACATGATTTTCATTGCTTGATTTGATCCCGGGACTATAGAAGAAACCCAACAATGGTATCAGAGCCTAATTGAGCATGAAAATTGATTTAGGGTTAAAATTTGGGTAAAATCAATTTGAGCAAGATTTGATGAAATTGTTTGATTGAGTATGCTTGAATGATGTTTAATTGAAGTTGGATATGATCAATTTCATGAAAATTTGATTGGATCAATTTTTGCCCCAATAGTAGGCTTGGCCGAATTGGATGAACCCTAGAATTCATGGTGTTTTTTGCGTTTTTGATCATTGGATGAGTTGAAAAAAATTGGGTAATGTTGATTTAGGATTTAATTGGATTGAATTCGGAATCGAATAACAAAACCCTAAATTACCGTGAATGGATAGCATGGAAAATGATAGGATTTTTTGATTCAAATGTGTTGGACATATGTTGATGATAATGAGCATAATTAATTGTACAAATTTGTGTTTTGGAAATGTTATTTGGGTAATTAATTATGGCATACACTTTGGTTAATTAAGTTATAAAATTTGGAATTTGGTAATTTAATTAATTGGGCCTATTTTGGAAATTGGGCTTGAAAAGTTGTAATTGGGCTTAATGGGCTTGGTTGTACCAAGTTAGGTTTAGGCTAAATTGGTTGGATCCAATTGGGCCCAAAACCATTTCCATAAAGTCCAATTATGACTTAAATGGTCCTTTAATATTAATTGGGCCTAATGGGACTAAATTGGTTTCTTGGCAAATAAGGGTGATTCCTTAAATGGGCTTTGGTATTTTGGTTTGACCCATATTGACCAAAAGTCCATGCCTTAGAAATTAATTAAAAGCCCATTGGACTTTAAATTAAATTGACATTGGATGTTAATCGGGCTTTGAGACCCGTAACGATTAGATTTGGAATCTAAGTTGTAAAGGTACATTAAAAAAGTGTAATATTTAATTTGGAATTAAATAAATGAATTAGTATTAAATACAAATTAAACTGGATTTAATGTTGTAGTTTAATTTAATTCAAGAATTCGTACTTTGAGTACTTATTCGCAAAACGAGTTGGACTCGCGCAAAATCAAATCGTTGTTTGAACATTGGATGATCATTAATATTCAGATTAATTAATTGAATTAGATTGATTGATAACATGCTTGTGTGAATACATGGTTGCGATGCATGAATAATGTATATCGGATGGATATTAGATGGGTGAGGGCAATTTTGGAAATTATTGTAATAAATTTAGAATTTATTAAATTGGACCTGTGTGTCCAGCCTATTATCTCCTTACTCTTTGTATTTCTCTTCTCACCTATTCCCCTCAATTTATATGAGGTTTCTTTAGAAGTGTTATGTAATTGGGTAGAAGTAATACTTGTGCTAGCGGGAGAGAGGAAATGGAGAGATTTGTTCTAGGAACAATGTGTTTAAATATCCATCCGCATATCATTATTATATTTATTTACTTACGCGCCTTATTATGTGTTTAAAATGCATGCTTAAGGGTGTATGATGATGAGACCTTAAAAAAGATAATTAATTGGTTGCCAATTGCACGCAAAAAACCCTCAACATCATATTAAGCGTTTTTCCTTCCATTGAGTGATTCTAACTCAAGATCCAAGACTGGCATTGGTTTGTTGGCCAAAGTCAATACCTTTGTCCGTCGATGATGTGTTTGAATCATGAAGGCTTTGTTCCATATCGGTGTCTTGTCCAAGTTGTGATTTGTTGGCCAAAGTCAAGATCACTTCTTGTCCATCGACATTGATTACGAAGCTTTCCAAGGTCAATGGGTTTCGCTTAACTGGGATCACTAAGTTTGTTGTGCCAAAGCCAAGGCTTAGTTGATTCAGAGGAAAAAGGTTAGGCAATATATTGGATATATTGGCATATATAAGATATATGTTTTGGACTTGGATGTCCACCTACTGGATCTAGGAATTGGATGGGATCCAATTGATCTTAGAGATCTACCTAGTTAATTATCATAAAATTTGTTGGCCAAAGTCAAGATTGTGTGTTATTTAACGGGATCCTAGCCCACTAGGAAACAAGGTTTCCCGAGTACTCCACAGAGGGTTAGAGGCTCACCGAAAAATAGTATGAGGCAAGTATTAAATTTGCAATATTCGTTTAGTTACTTGCCATACGCGTTCATTTAAAATATTTCGTCAATAATTAATATATTAGTTGGACTAATAATTAATAGTTGTTTTAATTGAACAGTTGGACTGTATTCAAACAATTTCAATTAATAGTTGATTTTATAATTGGATTATAAAAATCAATATAATTGAATTTAATCTATTAAATTATAGTTGATTATATAGTTGGACTATAGTAATCATTATAATCAATAGTACCTAAAATCGTTGATTAAATAGTTGGACTATTAGAATCAAGATAATTGAAAGATTAGTGTTTAAAACATAATCCTGGGTGAAAATGTATTTAAACGACTTTAATTTTCAAATTGGGAATAAAATCTTAGGATAGTCCTGGGTGACCGAGAAGTTACTTTATTTAATATAGTGACATCTCGAGCCTAAGCCTGGAGTTAAGCAAATAGTAGAGCATGATCTTTGGAAGATTGATGTGATGATAACTTTAGTGTTTAATCCATTATGCTTGCCAAATAGACTCATTAATTTCTTAGTCAGAACTAAGGATTAGATCATTATAGTATGATATTGAAATTGAAGGATCTTCATAGATCTTCTTAGATCTTTGAAGTACAAATTGCAATAGTAAAGTCTTGGAGAGTTAATGGCTATACTCAAGGAGACAAAGCCAGAGTTTGCAATAGGGCAAGAAGCGCAATGCGCATTTTACTTCGACATCCCAGAAGGCCAAGGCTTGGCCAAAGGCTTTTGGAGTGTGGAAAAGGGGCAAAGGCAAAGTCATTATAATCTTCTGGGAAGACAAAGGACATATCCCAAAATGTCTGCTTAAATTGTAGCAAACGGGGTCACTGGATGCGTGACTGCTGTATGGACAAGGCACACATGAAGGAATTGAAAACGATGCAAGGCTCCAACTTCAAATATGTTTGTTATAAACATGTTTACAACTAGTATTAAAATTGGATTTTAGATACTGAGGGTGGTACATAAATATGTGCTGATATGCAAAATCGGCTCACAAGCAGGATATTAACTTCAGATGAGATTGATATGCGAATCGGAAACGGGACGAGAGTCGCTGTTTTAATCGTAGAAACCTAAGTTTAGGAACTACCCTTCGGGTGTGTACTTAAATTAGGAAACTGTTAGAATGTAACTAGTTTGACTAGAAACATTATCTCTATATCAGGGTTTAACCCGTTGCGGGTATACCTTTATATTCTAGAACACTAAAGTGTTTTATTATATAAAGATGATATTGAGATAAACACATTAGATGTGAATAACAATATTTATATTTTGAATATAAATAAATATCATACATATGACGTGACAAACAAATAGCTCAAACTGATTTAATCAGTTGAAACATGAATGTGGCATAGTTTTCCGGGACACAATTAAACAAGACTCGTATATCCACACTTTCGAAGAGTGGGTACCAGGACGGATTTGATTCCAATCAAATAAAGTCTATGAATCTAGTTTATTAGGCAAAGTGCTTAAAACACTTCTTACTTGGTAAAAGTGCAAGTGCCACCGATCTGTTAGCCCTTATTCATAGTGACGTAAGTGGGCCCATGTCTAGCTAGGCTAGAAGTGGATATGAATGTTTCGTGACCTTTACGGATGTGGCATCGCGTTATGGTTATGTGTTTCTTTTGAAACACGAATCGGAAAATTTTAGAGTTTCGACACGAAGTAGACAAACAGATCGGCTAAAGTATTAAACCGTCACGGTTAGACCATGATGAAAATACTTAAGCAATAAGTTTCTCAAATACTTGAAAGAGTATAGTATTCTTTCAATGAGGACTCCTCCCGGAACACGTCAATTTGACGGTGTGTCCAAACGGAGAAACAAAATTTTGTTGGACATGATAAGGTTAATCATGAGTCGCTCTGAGCTACCATTTCCTTCAAGGGATAAGCTTTAAATAGTGCAAAACTTATTTTGAATAAGGTTCCATAAAAATCTGTTGCCAAACATATCTCATATTAGATATAAACAGGAAAGAAACCGGGTTTCTCATTCTTGAAGATTTGGGAATGCTAGGCATATGTTTGGATGATACCAAACTATAACCCAAATCGAATAAGTGCCTAATTTGTGGGTTGTCCTAGGGAAACCAAAGTATAGTACTTATACAACTCACAAGAGAACAATTTAATTGTTGCTCGCCATGCGGTTTTCCTAAGAGGAATACCTATATGCAGTGGTAAGTGGGAGGAAAGTAAGACTCGATGAAAATCAGAGTAATACTATTCCAGACATTGTTTCCTTAATGGAACACAAATAGTTCATCAAGGATGAAACTATACCATAATCTTCGAATACACAAGAACTACGTAAGTCGAAGAGAGTCAGAAAACAACCTGGGAGGTATGGGTCTCTGATCTCACCTCGTAAAGATGTCAATCTTATTGAGGAATACGAACTGACTACGTATGAGGAAGTGATACAAGGTATCAACTCCCTATTATGGCAAAGTGCCATGAAGTCCAAAATGGATTCCATGTATAACAACCACGTTTGGACACTAGTTGTTGTACTGAAAGGCATTGTGCCTATTGGTACTATATAAGTCTTCTAGGAAGACATACATGGAAGGCAACATACCAACGTACTAAGCTAGGCTTGTAGCGAAAAGGTATCGTTATCAACTTTCTGTCGATTACGACGAAACCTTTTACCTGTTGCCATGGTAAATCCATTTGGATAATGCTTGCTGAAGCTGCATATTTCATTTATGAAATATGGCAGCTGAACGTCAAAATCGGTTTCCTTAACGGAAACCTTTTGGAGGATGTTTACAACATCCTGACGGTTTTGTCATACCAAAACTAGCAAACAAGGTTTGCAGGTTATTCGATCCATGGATGGATTGAATCAAGCATAGCGTTCATGGAACTATCGTTTTGATGTAATCATAATGGTATATGATTTGATTCATAACGAAAATGATTCTTATGTATATAACGAGGTTAGTGGGAGCACACTGACAATGACTGTCCTAAATAAATAATGACATATCATTTCTTGGAAATAATATTCCCATAATACAATCGGTGAAATCTTGGCTTTCATGAAAAATTCTCCGTAGAATTCTTGGGAGAGACAACCTTTATTCTATGAATAAAGATTTAATGGGATAGATTTAAAGTTGTTAGTACTCTCCGAGAACTCGTACATTGAAATAAATGTACGCGACCTGGTGTCTCATACGCTTTGAGTATATGGAGTCACAATCAGGCCAATCCAAGTGATAGTCATTGGATTGATGTTAAGAACATCCTTTAAGTATCTTAGAGAACTAAGGATGCTGTCTTATACTATGGAGAAGGAGAACTTGAACTGACTGGGTTCACTGCTGCAAGTTTCCAAACCGATAAAAACGACTATAAGTCGTAACAACGGAACTATAAAGTTTGAATAACGGAACAGTGAGCTGGAAATCTTCCATGTAAGATATTGTTACCGAATAAACAACAAAAGTGGATTATTACTGCAGCTGAGGCAGCAATAGAAGCCTTCTGGATTGATAATAATCTAATTAGATTAGATATAGTTCTGTTAGCAGCTGAGCTAGGCTACAACATAGGCTAAAGAATTAATGGTCTCATCAACGATCCAGATTAATACTTCAAATATTCAACTGATTCATTCGGATCATACATCGTGGCGATGTGATGATCGAATAAATCGCATCAGATGGTAGTCATGCAAATCCGCTGACGAAAGCCTTTCCTCAGCAGAAATTTGAGCGAACCGTACATAGTTCGGGTGTTGGACACTTGAGTGATTGGCTATAGGCCAAGTGGGAGATTGTTGGACAATTATGGCGCATAGCATCACTATTTGTACAGATCATGGTGTTGTTGTACAAATTAACTATGTGACAAAGGAAATTGCTCTTTTATCATTTGTAATTAGATTACCAAGATGTATAAATGATAGAAGGTCCATAAGATTAGTTACGAATTGAGATGATATGAGACAATATCAATCCATAAAGGTTAAATCATTAAATATCCCTAGTCTTAGTATTATTGAGATTGGACATCGATAATGCGGAATAGACTAGTATTACACTTGTGCGCGTTGTGGGAGCATAACGGCATAGTTCTCATATATTTGGGTATAGGATACTCGTGCAAATGTAGTAGGAGGTTGTGTTTTACCGATGGTATGGAAATCAGCTTCGCTCTGGATAGACCCCTCGGAATTCCATTGGTAATATGACTATGTGTCTATGGAAGTCCGAATCAGGGTAGGTGTATTTGGTCTTAACCTGAGACTTACACCGCTAATACTTGCGACAATCAATATGCTTTGGTTTAGGTCGTCCAGGGCTTTAACAGGTTCTGTGTACGCCTCTTCTGGATATATTGAGAATCGTAGTGTATTGGGTGTGATGTCGAGATGGAAGTATCACTCCAGTCATAGTGGAGATGATGATCACGTAGGATACGGAACTGGTTCTCTTATATGCTGCAACTATCGGGATATTATGACTAGGTCATGTTTATCCGATTATAGAGACTAGTTACCAGAGATCCGATATGTGCTTCGTACGAGGCAGACACATTTCCAGCCCCAGACCTTGCACGTGACATCCGATACTGGATCGTAATACGCAATACTTCGTATACTACGCCTGATATAGATCACATATTCCAGTAAGGATATTTTTGGAGAATTGGGTAGGCATGACACTTTGCTAGAAGCCAACCTTGTCTTGTAAATCGGTAAAAACGTAGTACTAGATACTTATGTGTTCGGATAGTCCGACGACCGGATTTACTGCCAATATATCCGGGGATCTCATGGGTCGCTTCTCGAAGATTCATCGATGACGTATGACTCACACTTTATTAATCTGGGATTAATTAGATGAGAGAAAAAATTAATCTGGGATTAATTACGGAGATATTTTATCTGGGATAAAATATTAATTAAAAAGAGAGAACAATTAATTTGGAATTAATCGATAAAATAATATATTCAATATATTATACGAAATTGGATTTTGACGCAGAATTAGAATTAGATTTTAATTCGGGCGAACGAGTTAATTTAGAATTAATTGTTAGCGACATGAATATTGATTTTTCTAGGCATAATTATTTAATTACGTCGCAACGGAAAATTCATTAATTTGGAATTAGCGAACCTGAGCCCGAGAGTGTTTACGGGCGCACTCGCATTGCGAATTAAGTACGGTTCTCAAGTCACATCAAGCGTCAAATCACTAGTCACATCAAGCGTCAAATCACTTGTCACTTTGAGTGATGTGATGTCTAGTCACTTTTGATGTGAATAGTGATGGGAAAGGTTGTTGGCTTTAAAGCCTTTGACTTTTGAAAATGGTAATTGATTTTTGGTATTTGTTTTGGAAATAAAATAAACCAAATACATAAACACATTTTCTTCTTCCACTCTCTCACACCACACACGGTTTTAGAAACCTATTTCCCTCATCTCCCTCTCTCGGCTTTTGAAGCCATTTTTCCTCTCAATTCTTGGCTAAGCCGAGAATAACAAGAAGAAAGAAAGAAAATTTGTGGCAATTTTTCTTGTGCTAGCACACAAAGGGTCTTCCTAAGGTGATAGGGAACTAATTTCATGAGCATGGAATCACCATATAAAGCTTGGAGCTTGGAGCATCAATGGAGGACATCCATGGAGGTTGGCTGAATTTCTTGGAGCTCAAAAACAGTCCACTGTCGTGAACACCTTGGAGGGGAGCTTGAAGATTTTTGTTGTTCAACCTATCGCTAAACCGATCATTGTAAGTATTCCGCAACTTCTTTGAGTATTCGCACATGATTTTCATTGCTTGATTTGATCCCGGGACTATAGTAGAAACCCAACAATTGACTCACAAATATATTGAAATAAATCTAAATACTTCACAACACAATTGCATACCTTACTTTTTGTAGAGATGCCCTTAATCAAAATTAATTGATTGATTATCTCAATGAGCAACTGCTCATATTTATAGGAGGGAAATCAAGTTACTATACCATCACATGCATGACTTCCTATTTACTCACATGCACTTGGAAGCAAGCATTAATTACTATGTAATCACATCCATTTGGATGTTTTGATTACTATTTAATCACATGCATTTGGTAAATTGATGACTTTCACTAACCATTCTAAAAAATGTTACCATCATGGGTGTACCACATGTTCCCCATTAAAATTTTCTAAATGTTAATTTCTAACATTTTCTAACATCTCCCACTCACACATGATGGGATCAACAGTTTTTATTATCTCTACAAGAAAATTCATACTTAGCAATTATGTCGTGCGACCAGCATACTTCGAGAACTCACTTGCTATACATCCATTAGGAATATATAGCTACCCGAATAATTGATAGAACCATAGTGGATTAGGTATGTAGTATCCTCGATCATTTATCACATTATATCTCTCTCAATCTTTTTTCGAATGTAACATTTATTTTCATATTCACAATCATGTCTGATCACATAGAACAACATAATTGGTCGACCGATGAATACAAGCTAATGCGATATTACTCAAATAATGATCTTTCTATTTTCTCGAATCTCTCAACCTTGATTCAATTCATTTTTCCAGAGATGTTCTTTTGGATCAAATCTCTTATGATCCTTCAGTAACACTCCAAGATAGCGATCATCAATTCTAAGTTTTGAGTAGCAAACAAGAGTCTAAAGATTACAACGTGAGATTGAAATAACCTCAAGGTCTCATACAATATCAAGATCGAGATCTACTTGTATTACCCTTTATAGTCGAAATTGTACACATGGTATGAAAACATGTGCTACGATATTCACTCATTTCCCATGGAGTGTATGTCTCATAAAATACCGTACAAATGATAGTTCAGACAAACACAATGTCTAACTTACATCTGACATCAAGACAAGTAAGGATAAATGAACTTATTCACCTTCAGTCATAGCATAAGGAAATTGACCTCATAACGACATTACTTAATTTTCAAGCTTGAGCTCTCTAAATTATCACTCAGATAATTAGCTTAAAAATTTGTCTCATCTCTCATTAACACAAAGTAATGGAGTCGATTGCCCATATGAGAGGGCCAATCATTCACTTGTCCGACATACTTCTCATACTAACTAATAGTGTATTTGTTTAAACATGTATCAACATAGTAACATGTAAGCATTAAACAAAAATATCATTCAGTATTAACATTAGTGAATATTATTGGGAAAAATAACACATCATAATATGTAAGTATATTAACATCTACACAATCCCTGAGTTTTTACATGTCTAACAAAGACATCTCTAGGAACAGGCTTTGTCAATGGATCTGTCACCATCTCTTGCGTAGAAATGTACTTCATGTTTACCTCTTTTTATACAACTATGTCTTTTACAAAGTTATATTTGGTATCTATATGTTTTGTTTTACAATAGAATTTTGGGTCTTTTGTGTAGGCTATTGTCGCTTCACTATCACAGTGAACTAATACTGGACCAGAAGCATCATTTGGCATACTCAAATGATCAGAGAACCTTTTTAAGCACACAGCTTCTGATACTGCAGATAAAAAGACACAAATTCATCCTCTATTGTGGATAAGACTGTATAAGATTATTTCTTACTGCTACATGATATGACACCATTATTTAGTAAGAAAATAAAACCAAAGGTAGATTTTCTTTCATCACAATCTCCTCTTAATCAGCATCGGTATAACCTCGCAATTGTTTATCATTCCTTTGATAGCATAATGAGTAGTCAGTTGTCCCTTTCAGATACCTAAATATCATTTTAACTGCTTTCCAATGTGCTAGTTCTGGATTGGATTGGTATCTACTTATCATTCCAACAGCGAAATAAATATCAGGTCTCGTACACAACTTTACGTACATTAAACTTCCAACTACACTTGTATAAGGAACTTTCTTCATTTATTCCTTTTCCTGTGGAGTTTCAGGACACAATCTACAACTTAAATCTTCAATTTTTGTGATAGGAGTATCAATGAGTTTGCAAGCCTGCATTTAGAAGCGTTCAAGAATTTTCTTTATGTATGACTCTTGTGAAAGAGATAATAATTTCTTTGAACGATTCCTTGAGATCTTAACCCCAAGAATATATGCAGCTTCACCCATATCTTTCATCTCAAAGTTAGATGATAACCATCATTTGATGTGTTTTACAAACTCAATATCATTTCCAGCTACAAGTATATTATCCATGTATAAAGATAAGATAATGAAATTTTCTTTATCTCTCTTGGTGTACACACAATGATCCTCATATATCATTGTGAAATCATTCGAAATGATTATATTGTGGAATCATATATACCATTGTCTAGATGATTTCTTGAGACCATTTATAGACTTCGAAAGTCTACATATTTTCTCATTTTCATTTTCTTTTATGAAACCTATTGGTTGTTCCATGTAGATTTTTTTATCAAGTTCTCCATTAAGAAAAAAATTCTTTACATCCATTTGATGTAATTCTAGATCCATGCTCGCTAGAATCAAGGGAATTGAGGTAAACCTTACAACAGGTGAAAAAGTATCTTTGTAGTTAATTTCTTCTTATTGTGTATACTCTTTTGCTACAAGTCGTGCTTTATATCTTTCGATATTACCGTCAACATTACGCTTTATTTTAAGAACCCATTTGTTCTTGATAGATTTGCTTTATTTGGGTAGATAAACCAGTTCCCAAACTTGGTTGGACCTCATTGACTCCATTTCTTCTTCCATTGCTTTCATCCATTTTTCCTTAATATGAAACCGAATAGCCTATTTTATGTTTCTAGGCTCTTCATCCTCTTGAGGTAGAATCATAAAGGCCTCTCCTTCAATATCGAAACGACGTCGAGGAATGCTTATATGATTACTACGTCGTAATTAGGATTCTAGTTGTGGAAACAATTACTACGTCGTAATTAGGATTCTGGTTGTGGAACTAATTCCTCACTTTCCATATTATTCCCATTTGGATCATGCATATTACTCCCACTTGGATTATATACATCACTCCCATTCGGATCAGGTAAAGGAGACTAATGCGAAACTAAATCATCATTTTGAATGTGAAACTGATTCATCATATTTTCCCAAATTTCTCTCATCAACATCACTCCGACTTGAATTGGGTAAACATGAGTGTTTAACAATCATGAGATTCATGTGATCCTGAGTTTCGTATAGAGATAAATCTTGACTTATCTCTCCATACTTAGGAAAATCATTTTTTAAAAATGTGATATCTCGTGATTTAAATTATGTCACGCCTCCACATTCACGTTCACCGATACAAACATACCATTTTGATTGTTCAGAATATCTTATGAAGATACATTATTTCCTCTTGGGCCTAATTTTCCAAGTTCGTGAGAACGTGCGTGGACATAGACCGCATAACCCCAAGGTTTCAAAAAGTAAAGATCTAGTTTGCGACATGTCCATAACTCATATGGTGTGGTGGCATCCGATATTGATGACACTCAGTTAAGTATATATGTGGCAGTCAATAATGCATCACCCCAATAGGTTATAGGCAAATTTGTGTTGGACAGTTATGACCCATAGCGTCACTATTTGTACAGATCATGGTGTTGTTGTACAAATTAACTATGTGACAAAGGAAATTGCTCTCTTATCATTTGTAATTAGATCTCCAAGAAGTATAAATGATAGGAGGTCCTTATGATTAGTACCTGGATTGAGATGATATGAGACAATATCAATCCACGAAGGTTTAATCATTAAATATCCCTAGTCAGAGTATTATCGAGACTTGACATCGATAATGCGTAAAAGACTAGTATTACACTTGTGCGCGTTGTGAGGGCATAACAACATAGTTCTCATATATTTGGGTATAGGATACTCATGCAAGTGTAGTATGAGGTTGTGTTTTACCGATGGTACGGAAAACAGCTTCGCTCTGGATAGACCCCTCAGAATTCCATTGGTAGTATGACTATGTGTCTATGGAAGTCCGAATCAGGGTCGATGTATTTGGTCTTAACCTGAGACTTGCACCGCTAATACTTGCGAGAATCAATATACTTTGGTTTTAGGTTGTCCAGGGCTTTAACAGGTTCTGTGTACGACTCTGCTGGGTATATTGAGAATCGTAGTGTGTTGGGTGTGATGTCGAGATGGAAGTATCACTCTAGTCATAGTGGAGATGATGGTCACGTAGGATACGGAACTAGTTCTCTTATGTACTGCAGTCATCGGGATAAAATGACTATGTAATGTTTATCCGATTATAGAGACTAGTTACCAGAGATCCGATATGTGCTTCGTACGGGGCAGACACAATTCCAGCCCCAGGCCTTGCACGTGACATCCGATATTGGTTCGAGATACGCAATACTATGTATACTATGCCTGATATAGATCATATATACTGGATGGAGAATTGGGTAGGCATGGCGCTTTGCTAGAAGCCAACCTTGTCTTGTAAATCGGTAAAAATATTGTACTAGGTACTTACGTGTTCGCATAGTCCGACGACCCGATTTACTTCCAACATATCCGGGGATCACATGGGTCGCTTCCCGAAGATTCACCGATGACGTATGACTCACACTTTATTAATCTGGGATTAATTAGATGAGAGAAAATTAATCTGGGATTAATTACGGAGATATTTTATCGGGATAAAATATCAATTAAAAAGAGAGAACGATTAATTTGGAATTAATCGATAAAATAATATATTCGATATATTATATGAAATTGGATTTCGACGCGGAATTAAAATTAGATTTTAATTCGGGTGAACGAGTTAATTTAGAATTAATTCGTTAGTGACATGAATAGTAATTTTGCTAGGCATAATTATTTAATTACGACGCAACGAAAAAACTCGTTAATTTGGAATTAGCGAACCCGAGCCCAAGAGTGTTTGCGAGCGCACTCGCATTGCGAACTTAAGTGCGGCTCGCAAGTCACATCAAGCATCAAATCACTAGTCGTATCAAGCGTCAAATCATTAGTCACTTTGAGTGATGTGACAACTTGTCACTTGATTGATTGATTGATGTAAATAGTTTATGGGAGTGGTTAAGGCTTAAAGCCTTTGACTTTTGGATTTTTGGAAATGGATTTTGGTATTTGATTTTTGGAAAATCAAAAACCTAATACACTTTTACATTTTCCTCTCTCTCTCTCTCTCTTTGATGGTTCACGTTTTTAGAGCCAAAATCTCTCCTCTCTCTCACGGCCACAAGGCATTTTCTTCTTCTGTTTTTCTGGTCAAAACCGAGAGTTAAGGAGAAGAAAAGTGATGATTTTGTTGCAAAATCAAGAGTGCTAGCACACAATGGAGACATACAAAGGTGATAGGGAAACCCACTTGTGAGCTTGGAATCACCATTGGAGAAGCTTGGAGCTTGAAGACAACAATGGAGTCCATGGCCGAAAATCTTGGAGGAGTAAAATGGAGCAGTTTTCCGTGAGCTTCATGGAGCTCAAAGGGCATAAAAAGTTTTGTTCTTCGATGCATCGCCTCAACCGATCGATGTAAGTATTCTGCAACTTCTTCGTGTATTCGCACTTATGTTTCTTGCTTGATAATCGATCCTCGGGACTTTAGATTTTCCCAACAATGGTATCAGAGCGAGTAAAAGCATGAAACTTGAATTTAGGGTTAAAATTGCGTAAATTGATTTTGAGCATGATTTAATGAAATTGTTTGATTGAGTATGCTTAAATGATGTTTAATTGAAGTTTGATTGGATCAATTTCATGAAAATTTGATTGGATCATTTTTCTCTAAAAATCTTGGCTTGGCCGAATGGTTGATGAACCCTAATGTCTTGGAATTTTTGATTTTTGATTAATTGGATGACTTGAAATCAATTGGGAATATTGATTTAGGATTTAATTGGATTGAATTCGGAATTGATTTGAAAAACCCCTAATTGCCGAGACATATAGCATGTAAAATGGGTTTGATTTTTGATCAATTGTGTTGGACACTAATTGTTGTAAATAAGCATAATTAATTAGGCTAATTGATGTTTTAGAAATATTGATTTGGGTGATGAATTATGGCATCACACTTTGGTTAATTAAATTGTGAAATTGGAATTTTTGTGATTTAATTAATTTTGCTAATTTTGGAAATTGGGCTCAGAATTTTTTATTGGGCTTAATGGGCTTGGTTGTACCAATATGGGTTTAGGCTAAATTGGTTAGATCAAATTGGGCCCAAAACTGTTTCCATAAATTCCAATTATGACTTAATGGACCTTTAATTTTAATTGGGCCTAATAGGCCTAAATTGATTTCTAGGCTTATGGGGTTATTCCTTGATTGGGCTTTGGTTATTGGGTTTTACCCAAGTTGACCAAAAGTCCATGCCTTATGAAATTAATTAAAAGCCCATTGGACTTTAATTAAATTAACATTGGATGTTAATCGGGCTTTGAGACCCGTAACGATTAAATTTGGAATTTAAGTCGTAAAAGTTCGTTAATAAAGTGTAATATTTAATTTGGAATTAAATAGCGAATTAGTATTAAATACATATTAAATTGGATTTAATGTTGTAGTTTAATTTAATTCAAGAATTCATAGTTTGAGTACTTATTCGCAAAACTAGTCGGACTCGTGCAAAATCAAATCGTTGTTTGAACATTGGATGATCATTAATTATCAGATTAATTAATTGGATTAGATTGATTGATAACATGCTTGTGTGAATACATGGTTGCGATGCATGAATAATGTATATCGGATGGATATTAGATGGGTGGGGCAATTTTGGAAATTATTGTAATAAATTTAGAATTTATTAATTGGACCTGCGTGTCCAGCCTATTACCTCCATACTCTCTATATTTCTCTTCTCACCTATTCCCCTCAATGTAAATGAGGTTTCTTTAGAAGTGTTATGTAATGGGTAGAAGTAATAATTGTGCTAGCGGGAGAGAAGAAAGTGAGAGATTTGATCTAGGATCAATGTGTAAAATATCAATCCGCATATCATAATTATTTATTTACGTGCCTTATTATGTGTTTAGAATGCATGTTTAAGGGTGTATGATGATGAGGCCTTAACAAAGATAATAAATTGGTTGCCAATTTGTACGCGAAAAAACACTCACAAAATATTAAGCGTTTTTCCTTCCATTGAGTGATTCTTACTCAAGATCCAAGACTGACATTGGTTTGTTGGCCAAAGTCAAGGCCTTTGTCCATCGAGGATGTGTTTGAACATGAGAGCTTTGTTCCATATCGGTGTCTTGTCCAAGTTTTGATTTGTTGGCCAATGTCAAGATCACTTCTTGTCCATCGACATTGATTACGAAGCTTTCCAAGGTCAATGGGTCCCGCTTAACTGGGATCACTAAGTTTGTTGTGCCAAAGCCAATGCTTAGTTGATTCAGAGGAAAAAGGTTAGGCAATATATTGGATATATTGGCATATATAAGATATATGTTTCGGACTTGGATGTCCACCTACTGGATCTAGGAATTGGATGAGATCCAATTGATCTTAGAGATCAACCTAGTTAATTATCATACAATTTGTTGGCCAAAGTCAAGATTGTGTGACATTTAACGGGATCCTAGCCCACTAGGAAACACGGTTTCCCGAGTACTCAACAGAGGGTTAGAGGCTCGCCGAAAAATAGTGGGAGGCAAGTAGTAAATTTGCAATATTCTTTTAGTAACTTGCCATACGCGCTCATTTCAAATATTACGTCAAATAAATTATTTATTAGTTGGACTAATAATTAATGTTGTTTTAAACAGTTGGACTGTATTCAAACTATTTCATTTATAATTCATTATATAATTGGATTATAGTAATCAATATATTTGAATTAATAAATTGAATTATAGTTGATTTTATAATTGGATTATAGTAATCAATATAATTGAATTTAACCTATTAAATTATAGTTGATTAAATAGTTGGACTATAGTAATCATTATAATAAATAGTACCTAAATCGTTGATTAAATAGTTGGACTATTAGAATCAAGATAAATTGAAAGATTAGTGTTTAAAACATAATCATAGATGAAAATGTATTTAAACGACTTTAAATTTCAAATTGGGAATAAAATCTCAGGATAGTCCTGGGTGACCGAGAAGTTACTTTATTTGATATAGTGACATCTCGAGCCTAAGCCTGGAGTTAAACAAATACTAGAGCATGATCTTTGGAAGATTCATGTGATGATAACTTTAGTACTTAATCCATTATACTTGCCAAATAGACTCCTTAATTTCTTAGTCAGAATTAAGGATTAGATCCTTATAGTATGATATTGAAATTGAAGGATCTTCATAGATCTTCTTAGATCTTAGAAGTACAAATTGCAATAGTAAACTCTTGGAGAGTTAATGGCTATACTCAAGGAGTCAAAGCCAAAGTTTGCAATAAGGCAAGAAGCGCAAGACACACTTTACTTCGATATTTTAGAAGGCTAAGGCTTGGCCATAGGCTTCTGGGGTACCGAAAAGGGAAAAGGCAAAATCATTATAATCTTCTAGGAAGATAAATAACATATCCCAAAATGTCTGGCTAAATTGTGGCAAACGGGATCGCGGAAGCGTGACTCCCGTTTGAACAAAGCAGACATGAAGGAATTGAAGACGGGCAAGGCTCTGACTTCAAATATGTTTGTCATAAATATATTCACTGCTAGTATTAAAATTGGATTTTAGATACTGGATGTGGTACATAAATATATACTGGTGTGCAGAATCTGCTATGAACAGGATACTAACTACAGTTGAGATTAATCTGCGAATCGGAAACGGGACGAAAGTCACTGTTTTAACCGTAGATACCTAAGTTTAGGAACTACCCTTCGGGTGTGTACTTAAATTAGGAAACTGTTACAATGTAACTAGTTTGACTAGAAACATTATCTCTATATCAGGGTTTAACCCTACGGGTATACCTTTATATTCTAGAACACTAAAGTGTTTTATTATATAAAGATGATACTGAGATAAACACATTAGATGTGAATAACAGTATTATATTTTGAATATAAATAAATCTCAAACATATAACATGACAAACAAATAGCTCAAACTGATTGATCAGTTAAAACTTAAATGTGGCATTGTTGTCTGGGACACGATTAAACAAGACTCGTACATCCACACTTTCGAAGAGTGGGTACTAGGACATATTTGATTCTACTCAAATAAAGTCTACGAATCTAGTTTATTTAAGCAAAGTGCTTAAAAAACTATTTACTTGATAAAAGTGCAAATGCCACCGATCTGTTAGCCCTAGTTCATAGTGAAGCAAGTGGGCCCATGTCTAGCTGGGCTAGAGGTGGATATGAATATTTCGTGACCTTTCTAGATGTGGCATCGCGTTATGGTTATGTGTTTTCTTATGAAACACAAATCAGAAACTTTTATAGTTTCGACACGAAATAAACAAACAGATCGGCTAAAGTATTAAACCGTCACGGTTAGACCCTGATGAAAATACTTAAGCAATAAGTTTCTCTAATACTTGAAAGAGTATAGTATTCTTTCAATGAGGACTCCTCCCGGAACACGTCAGTTTGACAATGTGTCCGAACAGAGAAACCAAATTTTTTTGGACATGATAAGGTTAATCATGAGTCGCTCTGAGCTACCATTTCCTTCAACGGATAAGCATTTAACAGTGCAGAACTTATTTTGAATAAGGTTGCATAAAATCTATTTGACAGATTTCATATTAGATATGAACAGGAAAGAAACCGGGTTTTCTCATTCCTGAAGATTTGGGTATGCTAGGCATATGTTTGGATGATACCAAACAAGAACCCAAATTGGATAAGTGCCAAATTGTAGGTTATCCTAGGGATACCAAAGTATAGTACTTATACAACTCACAAGAGAACAATGTAATTGTTGCACTCCATGCGGTTTTCCTAAGAGGAATACCTATATGCAGTGGTAATGGGAGGAAAGTAAAACTCGATGAAAATTGGAGTAATACTATTCCCGACACCGATTCCTTAATGGAACACATATAGTTCATCGAGGATGAAACTATACCAATAATATTCGAATACACAAGAACCACGTAAGTCGAAGAGAGTCAGAAAACAACCTGGGGTATGGGTTTCTGATCTCACCTCGAAAGGATGTCAATCTTATTGAGGAATACGAACTGACTACGTATGAGGAAGTGATACAAGGTATCGACTCCCTATTATGGCAAAGTGCCATGATATCCAAAATGGATTCCATGTATACCAACCAAGTTTGGACACTAGTTGTTGTACCGCAAGGCATTGTGCCTATTGGTACTATATAAGTCTTCAAGGAAGACGTATATGGAAGGCAACATACCAACATACTAAGCTAGGCTTATAGCGAAAAGGTATCGTTATCAATATTGTGTCAATTACGATGAAACCTTTACCTGTTGCCATGGTTAAATCCATTTGGATAATGCTTGCTAATGCTACATGTTTCATTTATGAAATGTGGCAGCTGAACGCCAAAATCGTTTTCCTTGATGGAAACCTTTTGAAGGATGTTTACAACATCCTGACGGTTTTGTCGTACCAAAACTAGCAAACAAGGTTTGCAGGTTATTCGATCCATTTATGGATTGAAACAAGCATTGCGTTCTTGGAATTATCGTTCTGATGTAATCATAATGGTATATGATTTAATTCAAAACGAAAATGATTCTTGTGTATATAAGGAGATTAGTGGGAGCGCACTGACAGCGAAAGTCCTAAATAATGATAATATGTCATTTCTTGGAAATGATATTCCCATAAAATAATCGGTGAAAGCTTGGCTTTCATGGTAATTCTCCGTAGAATTCTTGGGAGAAACAACCTTTATTCTAGGAATAAAGATCTACTGGGATAGATTTAAAGTTGTTAATACTCTCCGAGAAATCGTACATTGAAAAATGTACGCGACCTGATGTCTCATACACTTTGAGCATATGTATTCACAATCAGCCAATCCAAGTGATAGTCACTGGATTGATGTTAAGAACATCCTTGAGTATCTTAGAGGAACTAAGGATGATGTCTTATACTATGGAGAAGGAGAACTTGAAGTGACTGGGTTCACTATTGCAAGTTTCCAAACCGATAAAAATGACTATAAGTCACGAACGGTACTATAGAGTTTGAATAACGGAACAGTGAGCTGGAAATCTTCCAAGCAAGACACTGTTACGAATAAACAATAAATGCGGGTTATTACTGCGGCTGAGGCAGCAATAGAAGCCATTTGGGTCGATAATAAATCCTAATCAGATTAGGAGTAATTCTGTTAGCAGCTGAGCTAGGCTACAGCGCAGGCTAAAGAATTAATGGTCTCATCAACGATCCAGATATATACTTCGATATTCATCTGATTCGTTCGGATCATACATCGTGGCGATGTGATGATCGAATAAATCGCATCAGATGATAATCATGTAAATCCGCTGACGAAAGTCTTTTCTCAGTAATTTGAGCGAACCGTACATAGTTCGAGTGTAGGACACTTGAGTGATTAGCTATAGGCCAAGTGGGAGATTGTTGGACAGTTATGACCCATAACATCACTATTTCTACAGATCATGGTGTTGTTGTACAAATTAACTATGTGACAAATGAAATTTTTCTCTTATCATTTGTGATTAGATCACCAAGATGTATAAATGATAGGAGGTTCTTATGATTAGTACCTGGATTGAGATGATATGAGACAATATCAATCCACGAAGGTTTAATCATTAAATATCCCTAGTCAGAGTATTATTGAGACTGGACATCGATAATACGTAAAAGACTAGTATTACACTTGTGCGCGTTGTGAGGGCATAACGATATAATTCTCATATATTTGGGTATATGATACTCATGCAAGTGTAGTAGGAGGTTGTGTTTTACCGATGGTACGGAAAACAGCTTCGCACTGGATAGACCCCTCGGAATTCCATTGGTAGTATGACTATGTGTCTATGGAAGTCCGAATCAGGGTAGGCGTATTTGGTCTTAACCTGAGACTTGCACCGCTAATACTTGCTACAATCAATATACTTTGGTTTTAGGTCGTCCAGGGCTTTAACAGGTTCTGTGTACGCCTCTGCTTGGTATATTGAGAATCGTAGTGTGTTGGGTTTGATATCGAGATGGAAGTATCACTCCAGTCGTAGTGGAGATGATGATCACGTATGATACGAAACTGGTTCTCTTATGTACTGCAATCATCATGATAAAATGACTAGGTCATGTTTATCCGATTATAGAGACTAGTTACCAGAGATCCGATATGTGCTTCGTACGGGGCAGACACAATTCCATCCCTAGGCCTTGCACGTGACATCCGATACTGGATCGAGAAACGCAATACTATGTATACTACGCCTGATATAGATCATATATTCCTGTAAGGATATTTCTGGAGAATTGGGTAGGCATGGCGCTTTGCTAGAAGCCAACCTTGTCTTGTAAATCGGTAAAAACATAGTACTAGTTACTTACGTGTTCAGATAGTCCGACGACCCGATTTACTGCCAACATATCCGGGGATCTCATGGGTCGCTTCCCGAAGATTCACCGATGACGTATGACTCGCACTTTATTAATCTGGGATTAATTAGATGAGAGAGAAAATTAATCTGTGATTAATTACGGAGATATTTTATCTGGGATAAAATATCAATTAAAGAGAGAGAACGATTAATTTGGAATTAGTCGATAAAATAATATATTCGATATATTATATGAAATTGGATTTTGACGCGGAATTAAAATTAGATTTTAATTCGGGCGAACGAGTTAATTTAGAATTAATTCGTTAGCGACGTGAATAGTAATTTTGCTAGGCATAATTATTTAATTACGACGCAACGGAAAAACTAGTTAATTTGGAATTAGCGAACCCGAGCCCGGGAGTGTTTGCGAGCGCACTCGCATTGCGAACTTAAGTGCGGCTCGCAAGTCACATCAAGCGTCAAATCACTAGTCGCATCAACAGTCAAATCATTAGTCACTTTGAGTGATGTGACAACTTGTCACTTGATTGATTGATTGTTGTAAATAGTTGATGGGAGTGGTTAAGGCTTTAAAGCCTTTGACTTTTGGATTTTTGGAAATGGATTTTGGTATTTGATTTTTGGAAAATCAAAACCTAATACACTTTTACATTTTCCTTCCTCTCTCTCTTTGATGGTTCACGTTTTTGGAGCCAAAATCTCTCCTCTCTCTCCGGCCACAAGGCATTTTCTTCTTCTATTTTTCTGGTCAAAACCGAGAGTTAATGAGAAGAAAAGTGATGATTTTGTTGCAAAATCAAGAGTTGCTAGCACACAATGGAGACATACAAAAGTGATAGGGAAACCCACTTGTGAGCTTGGAATCACTATTTAAGAAGCTTGGAGCTTGAAGACAACAATGGAGTCCATGGCCGAAAATCTTGGAGGAGAAAAATGGAGCAGTTTGCCATAAGCTTCATGGAGTTCAAAGGGCATAAAAAGTTTTGTTCTTCGATGCATCGCCTCAACCGATCGAAGTAAGTATTCCGCAACTGCTTCATGTATTCGCACTTATGTTTCTTACTTGATAATCGATCCTCGGGACCTTAGATTTTCCCAACAATTTTCCAGTGCCATCATAGACCTAACCATTTCAAGAAGAGTTATATTTCTTCTTTCCGAAACACCATTTTTTTTAGGAGTATTTCAAAAAAAATTTAACGCGAAAGTTGTTCGTCTCTGTAGGCACTGCATTTTACATGTAAGTCCCTATGATGAGTCTCATTTGGAGACACTACCTTTTAAGTCGCGGGAAACGAATATCGGAAGGGGAAATTCAGAATAAGTATGTCATTGGATTCAATTTGCATGTTCACTGCTTTCATTCGTGTTGCATTCGTGAACACGTTCGAACGTCAAGAAGATTGCAGGCGTTCGTGCAGCGTTCGAATCGGTGTTCGAACGGTGTCGGTATTTCTGGTTTTGCTGCTAGCCTCACGCCCAAGCCCAATTAGCCCACCAAAACCCACCCAAAAATAATTAATACATTTAAAACATGTCACAAATTAAAATAAAACAAATAAACATCAAATAAACCTATTACTAATTTAAATAAATCATGTCCCCAATTAAATATATTTTTTCCTTGTGTGACACTAATTAAATGGCATCCCTTTAATACGTAAATCTTATTCCTTTTCAAACATGGATTCACCATACCCTTTGCCTATAAAAGAAACCCAAATCCAAGCCTCACCTTTCCTAGCTCATTCACAAAAAAAAAACTCTTGGTCCATTCACACATAACACTCACAAGAAACCTCCAAGCATTCAAAAAATCTCTTACATTGTCGTCCAACAAAATCACCATCAAAACCAGTTCAGCCGTATATCACCCTTAAAATAAACCCTATATCCACCGAAAAATAGCAGCCCAAATACCTTAAAATAGTAGCCTAAATCACCAAAAACAGTGAACAAAAACTGTACTTTAAAATCCTTAAGATTACTACACAAAACAGCCCTCTAATACAGCAAAAACAGTCCCTAAAACTACAGTAAAAATAGTCCAGAAAACTAGAGCAAAAACAGCAGCGAAACGGAGTAAAGACAGCGGTCCAAACAACGAAACAGCAAAAAGAAGCAGTGAACCAGTAAACCGGAGGAGTTGCGGAGCGTTAACCCTTCCGACGATCGTGTATCGTACGTCCGATAGGCGATTTAAAAGGTTAGACCTTATGGCACTTCTATTATTCACTTTTATTCATCTCTTAATTGCATTATTTATTTTTTGCGCATGAGAGTCGTTTGTTGATGCATGTTGTGGCCCTTGAATGAATGGAAAATGTGTCATCTCTTGTGGTATATAGGATGGAAACCCAGACGTAAATTCCGTAGCCGAATCTGAATGGACGGTAGTGCGGTCTGTACTTGGGATACAACTCCACGTACCACTTGAGCAAACAGCACATATTTCACTTTGTTTTATCTTGCTTGTTTATTATCTGCATTTTATATTTCGCCATTTAATTTATGTACGATTATTTGTTTGTATTGATGATGTGATGCGCATGGGCTTAGTATATTGGTCTAAAGGTTCTCTATTTGAGGGAAGAAAAAGTCTAAAAGACTACCTTTACGACAATACTTTGCCGCGCCGGATAAAGTGTGTTTGATTGAATGTGATATATGTTTAATCAAATATGCGAAGTCCTATATTGTTTTCTTTATTTTCTATACATTGTGATGTAATGCGCATGGACTTAGTATGTTAGTCTAAAGGTTCTCAATTTGAGGGGAGAAAAGTCCAAAAGGCTACCTTTACGACAATACTTTACCGCGCCAGACGAAGTGTGTTTGATTGAATGTGTGATACATTTAATCGGATATACGGAAGTCCACATTATTGTCTCATTCATTTTTATCCATTGTAATGTAATGCGCATGGGCTAACTAGGGTGGATTAAAGGTCCTCTATTCGAGGGAAAATGCCTAAAGGGCTACCTTTACCACGATGTTTTGTCGCGCCTCTTGTTATGTCATTGACTTTTTGCATATCATTGTTATATTTACGCATGTATTGCATTCTAGTGCGCATGGGCTAACTAGGGTGGATTAAAGGTCCTCTATTCGAGGGAAAATGCCTAAAGGCTACCTTTACCACTATATTTTGCCGCGTCGGACGAGGTATACTCGATTGAATGGGAATGAGTTCAATCGGGCACACGGGGTCCTACATTGTGCATCTGTGTATGTGTTTGCGTCGTCTATCATGCATCAGGTCCTGTCCCGTTCGAATGCGTTCTCGAACGCTATACGAACGCGAACCTTCTGTTTCCCGTTCGAACGCGTTCACGAACGCTACTTGAATGCGCATGCATTTTATTTCATCAGGTCTTGTCCCGTTCGAACGCGTTACCAAACGCTATACGAACGCGAACCTTCTATTTACCATTCGAACGAGTTTACGAACGCTGCTCGAACGCGCATGAATTTTGTTTCATCAGGTCTTGTCCCGTTCGAACACGTTATCAAACGCTACATGAATGCGAACCTTCTGTTTACCGTTCGAATGCGTTATCAAACGCTACATGAACGAGAACCTTCTGTTTACCATTTGAACGCATTTTCAAAAGCTACACGAACGCGCATACACTGAACTGATTCTTTTTCATAACATTTCATGCATAATTGCTTCTTGGGCGATTTCTCTTGTATCATGTAATTAATCATACCATTCCATTATTGATATTTTCAATGTTATCATCTATTTATATCCCCGCATTTATCTATTTGATGTGTTCATGAGATGGTGTTCAAACATGATTAGGTCGTTAGGATGTTACTTGTTTCTCAAACATGATTTAGCCATTAGTATGTTATTCCTCTATGCATGATCTTGTCATCTCCTTTTGCAATAGGTATTTCCTTATGTTTATGCTTAGGTTCTTATTTATCTTTCGTGTTTGATGATTCAACATGTTCATGAGATTATTGTATGATATCGTATGTTTTCCGTTATGATGATTACTTTCATGCATGTGAACTTAAAAGTAGAATACTCTTGGAAATATGTTGCATAGATTCAATTAAATTATTGCACAAATCATTTCATTACAAGTGGCATAAGTGTAGGCACTGCATTTTTGTATATAAGTCCCGATGATGAGCCTCGTACAGAGGCACTACCTCTTATGTCACGGAAGTCGCGGGAAACGGACGTCGGAAGGGAAAAGTCAAGAATTGACGTTTTGTTGGACTTTATTCGCTTGTTTAGCTTCAAGTTCACTCGTTGGACCTCCGTTTCAAAATCACCCTTGGCCCAAAACCCAAGCAAATCACACACCAAGCCCAAGAGACCAAAGCCCACCCCTTTTACACTCATTTACCTCTCCACTAACTATTCAAACAACCAAATTAACCCTCCACCATGCATACCCCACGCATTTGACCTCCAATTTACCTTGCTCCTCATTTTCAACAAAGTTTTCCAAGCCATTAACGGCATCCCCTCTCCAAGTCAAAAGAAACCACAAATCACCCTCCATTTTCAACAAAGTAGCCACCCAATTAATAACCCTCCAACAACATTAGCCTACCCAATTAATGCACCCATTTTGCCTATAAAAACAACCCAAAATCCTACTATCTTTCCCCTAGCACTTTCATAGCACATATACAACACAAAAACTCTCTTTTCCTCTCCGAGCATCGCGCCCCTGCCCTCCATTCTGCCTCCATTGTTCACGCCAATACAGCAACAAGTAAACATCCATTGCTCACGCCAAACACCCCTGAAGAAACAGCCCCATTCACGCTCACTGCAAACCCTCAAAACCAGCCCCATTCATGCCCTAAATTGCTAGTGAACCAACCCTCAAACGCATGCCCACTGCCCTTCATTCCAGCCCCTAAACTCACGCATAAAGCCCCCTATACAGCAGCCCTTAAATTCACTAAAACTTCTCCCCCCACTGCAGCTCATTCACACCAAACAAATCTGCACTCAAACAGCCCCCTAACTACCGAAAAACAGCCACCAAAGTAACCCCCAAAATACTAAAAAACTGCAACCCCTTCACTCCCTTTTGTCCCACATTGGTTAGGAAACATCACGCCCTACACTGCCTTCAATCTCACACGCCACTGACCAGTAAAGCAGCCCTTCATCCACGTCCCACATCACCCAGGAAACTCCCCCTCAAAGTCAGCGCCTTTGTCACACCTAAAGCATGATGACGCAACACACTCCAAATGCATAAGCTGCCTCACGTCCCACATCGGCCACAAATGCATAAGCCCATTGCCCTCACGCCTAGTGTCACGGGCCAAACTTTGGTGTCCCCAAGTTGGGTCCGTGCGGCACTTGTTAGCGTTGTGCCTAACAAGTCAGCCTAGAATCGACTCTGCAAGGTCGTACCCATGGTTAGCCATCTATAGAATGGAACATTATTAGGCAACAAAGTAAAGCATACATCGATAAGCACACATCCACAAGGCATGAGATAATGAAACACGTGCAAGACATATGGGATACACATTCAAGCAACACATTCGGACATAGCAATTGGAAATCAAAAGGAAGCATGTTTCATTAAGCAAGCCAACTAAGGGAGAGGGAGTACACAGCTAAAGCCCATAGTATGTTGGTGGCCAAGGCCCTTCTAAGGTGTCCGGGTCACCCCCCCTAAAGAGGTTTTAAAGACATTCCACAAGTGTCACTAGGAAACACACATGATGTTTGAGTTGTCACACCCCCTAAAATAGAAAATAAAATAAAATAAGAATAAATACAAAGTGCACACTAGCACCACACGCAAGGGGCCATGGGCAAGTCATTGGCCCTGCATAAGCTTGGAGTGTAGGTGCGTTACATCCTCCCCCACTTAATCTGTCGACGTCCTCGTTGACACATCTGAACTGCTCCTCCTCTGCTCTTCACCTCGGTGCTGGTAGGCTTGAAACTCTTCACTCTGCTGCTTCAATTGGTGCAGGTCTTCGGCTCTCTTGTCTTGACGATGAAGGGTTGTAAAGTCTTCAATCTTCTGTGTAAACTGCTGCAGGTCTTCGACTCTTTCCCAACTTGTCTCTTCATCTCCCAAGCCTCTCCACCTCATTAGGAACTCCTTTCCTTATCGTTGGTCTCTGGTCGCCTCCCTTTCTACCAAAATCTCTTCAACTTCCTTCGTGGTTCTCTTCCTAGTTGGTTCTTCAATCTCTGGTCTTCGCAGTTGGTTGCGAGTTGCATCATTATTGTCTGCATGAAAAGGTCTCAACCTGCTGACATGAAAAACTGGGTGCATCTTCATCCACGCTGGGGTCTCGACTTTGTATGAAGCTTTTCCCACCTTCTTAAGAATGGCAACTGGCCCTTCATATTTCCTCACCAATCTCTTGTCTCTGTTCCCTCTGAACCGCATTTGTTCTGGATTTACCTTGATCAACACCAAATCTCCAGGTTGGAATTCTAAGGGTATTCTATGCTGATCTGCCCACTTCTTCATCCTCGCGGAAGCCTTCTCCAAATAAGCTCGAGCAATTTCTGTATTGGTTCTCCATTCCTTAGTGAAGTTGAAAGCTTGTGGGCTTTTCTCGGAATATTCTGTCACTGTGTGTGGGAGTAGAGGCTGCTGACCCATCACAATTTCAAAAGGTGTTTTGTTGGTGGCGGAGCTCTTTTGAAAGTTAAAGCAAAATTGGGCAACATCAAGAAGTTGTACCCAATTTCTCTGGTTGGCATTAACGAAGTGGCGTAAGTACTCCTCCAGGATCCCATTGAATCTCTCTGTCTGTCCATCAGTCTCGGGGTGGTAACTTGTTGACATGTTTAGTTGAGAACCCAGTAGTTTGAAGAGTTTGGACCAGAAAGTTCCCGCAAATATCTGATCTCAATCACTCACAATTTATCTAGGCACGCCCCAATACTTTACCACGTGTTTGAAGAATAATTTAGCAGTGTCTTCAGCCTTGCAGTACTTAGGTGCTGGTATGAATGTTGCATATTTGGAGAACCTATCAACAATTACCAATATGTTGGTTAGTTCACCAATTTTTGGAAGGTTGGTTATGAAGTCAAGGGAGACGCTCTCCCATGGCCTGTTGGGGACACTCAACGGTTCCAATAATTCGGGGGTCTTCAACTTCTCTACTTTATCCTGCTGACAAATAAGGCATGTCTTGGTGTACCCTGTCACATCATCCCGCATCTGAGGCCAATAGTATCCTTGTTTTAATAATGCATGAGTTCTCTGCCAACCCGGATGGCCGGCCCATAAAGTATCATGACATTCCTTTATGAGAATCTTCCGGAGGTTTTCTGACTTGGGAACATACAAGCGGTTCCCTTTAGTCCACAAAAGTCCGTCTTCCAACCAGAAACGACGAGCTTTGCCTTCCCTTACTAACTTCAAAATTGCCTTAGAGACATGGTCCTTCTCCAAGTTGTTTCGGATGAGTTCTCTGATAGGTGTACGGATGGTGCTGAAAGACATGTTAGCCAACGCCTTTAAATGACTAAGTTCTGACTTTCGACTCAAAGCATCTGCCACCTGATTCAAACATCCTGCTTTATGCTCAAAATGAAAGTCGAATTCTGCTAAAAACTCCTGCCATCGAGCCTGTTTCGAAGTAAGCTTTGGTTGAGTGAGGAAATAACTGACTGCGGAGTTATCTGTCTTCACCACAAATCTCGACCTGAGAAGATAATGTCTCCACACCCACAGACAATGTATCACTGCTAATAGTTCATTTTCCTGCGCTGTATATCGTTGTTCTGTTTCGGAAAGCTTACGACTCTCATAGGCAATAGGGTGACCTTCCTGAAGCAACACCCCTCCAAGTGCAAAGTCTGAAGCATCCGTCTGAACTTCAAATGGTTTGGCCATCTCCGGGAGAATGAGAACTATGTAATCTATCATCGCTTCCTTTAAGCTTTCAAAGGCTTCTATGCACACATCAGTCCATTCCCATGTCACCTCCTTCTTTAATAGTTCTGTCAAGGGTATCGCCTTCTTGGAGTATCCTCTTACGAATCTTCGGTAGTAGTTGGTAAGCCCAAGGAAAGACCGCAATTCTTTGACATTGGTTGGGGCGCTCCACTTGCGGATTGCTCGTAGTTTCTCCATGTCCATCCGTATATGACCCTGCCCTATGATATGGCCGAGGAATCTGATGCGTTCCTGGGCGAATGAGCATTTTTCCTTCTTCATAAATAGCCTATTATCTTTCAACTTCTGGAATACCATGGCAAGATGTCTTTTGTGTTCCTCCAATGTGGTGCTATAAACCACAATGTCATCTAGGTAAACCACTACAAATTTGTCAAGGTATTCATGGAAGACTTCATTCATTAGGGTGCAAAATGTTGCGGGAGCATTAGTTAGCCCAAACGGCATCACCAAGAACTCAAATGCTCCATATCGGGTAACACAAGTCGTCTTCGGTTCATCCCCTTCGGCAATTCTCATCTAATAATATCCCGAACGTAAATCCAGCTTCGAAAAGTATCTTGCTCCACTCAACTGGTCGAACAAATCTGCTATAAGGGGAATGGGGTAGGTGTTCCGCACTGTCAACTTATTCAAAGCCCTATAGTCGATGCACAACCTCAAACTTCCATCTTGTTTCTTTTGGAATAAGACAGGGGCTCCATATGGGGCCTTCGAAGGCCTGATGAAGCCTGCCTCCAACAGATCATCTATTTGCTTGCGAAGTTCAGCTAATTCTGGTGGAGCCATCCTATAAGGTGCTTTTGCCGGCGGTTTAGCTGAATGAACTAACTCGATTTGGTGATCAACGAACCTCCTCGGAGGTAAGACTTTGGGGAGCTGATCAGGCATCACTTCAGTGAATTCTTCTAAAACCTTGTTGATCTCAGGCACCGGGGTTTCCTCTCTTCCTTCTCCATTTACTGTAGGGATAGCAATGAATGTCGGCTCCCGCCTCTTGATCCCTTTTTTAAACTGGATTGCGGATAATAGTTTTCCTTCTGTGGGAGGTTTTACCTTTGCTGGTACTACTGCAGGTTTCTCCCCCAAAATCAACAAGCTCCCCGCAGCTGGGACAGGGATGGCCCCATTGTCAAGTAGGAATTCCATTCCTAGAACAATATCAAAATCATCCATCTGGACCGCCACAAGGTCAGTTCGACCTTCCCACGTGCCGATCTTCACTCTTACTTGTCTCGCTAGCCCACTCGTGGGTAGCGCTTGTGAATTAACCGCTTTCATACGACCCGCGTCCCGCTCTAACTTGAGCCCCAGACGCTTCGCTTCGGCGGTAGAAATAAAGTTATGGGTGGCCCCCGTGTCCACCATAACGCTTTTTGCCGCAACTCCGTTAATCAATGCATCAACAAACATGAGGCCCTTTTCCGAGACCTTCTGAGTTTCTGGCTGTTTGTTAAGGGCATTGAGCATCCTCAATGCCACCATTCGGCCAGATTCTTCCTTTTCTGGGCCCTTCTCAGTCGGGCGTCGTCGTTTTCCTCTTCTTCTTGTGCTAAGAGGGCCGCCATTCTTGATTTCTTAGGGCATTCCATAGCTCGATGTGGCCCGTCGCAAATAAAACAACTTAAGGGCTTCTTCCCATTTGGAGGACCGTTCTGAGGTGTCGGCCATTTGAAGTTCGAGGAACTTGACTCTATTCTCTTCTCCGCTCCCCCACTTCTATCGTTGTTCCAGTTCCTAGGCCTCTTATTCCCACTATCATTATTAGTAGGAGCCGGCGTAGATCTCTTTGATGGAGGTCCCTCGAGGGAATAGTCCGTTAATTGTTCCGCCGCAGCTTTTGCTGAAGGCAAGTCTTTTACTCGTTGCCTCTGCAACTCTGTTCTAGCCCAAGGCTTCAACCCCTCTATAAAATAGAAGAGTTTGTCTCGTTCGGACATGTCTCGGATATCCAACATCAATCCGGAGAACTTCCTCACATATTCCCGGATGGAGCCTGTATGTTTTAGGTCTCTTAGTTGTCGTCGAGCTATGTAAGCTACATTTCCTGGTAGGAATTGAGTTTTTAGCTCGCCCTTCAAATCCTCCCAATTGTCAACGGCGCATCGGCCTTCCTGGATTTCAATGTGTTTTGCCCTCCACCAAGACTTCGCATCTCCAGACAAATACATCAAGGTTATTGAGACCTTGTCCCCCTCTTCTTCTATCCGTGAAGCTTTAAAGTACTGCTCCATGTCAAAGAGGAAGTTTTCGAGGGCTTGCGCGTCTCTAACACCATCATACACTCTAGGCTCCGGGATTTTGCATCTCTTCTGTTCTATGTTCTGAGTAGTCGTGGGCAAGTTTGAGACAGCGAGGGCGATGAGATTCACCCCCACGCTCAACTCTGCCAACTGCTCTTTCAAGGAGCTCACGGCATCTTGCCAATTATTGGCATCTACCCCTTCTCGTGGGGCACTAGCGCTAGCACCTGTTGCTTGAGTCTCTAGGGCACTTACCCTGGTTGTAAGGGCCTCGAGTACCTTGATAGTTTGCCTGAGGTTTTCGGCATCTGAAGTCTTGTTCGTGAGTGTTGTGACGAGGCTATCAATATCCACTAGTTTTTTCTCGACAGCATCCAAACGCGTTTTTGTGGAGGACCTCGTAGCCATTTTGCAACCCAACCTTGAACCACGCTCTGATACCAACTGTCACGGGCCAAACTTTGGTGTCCCCAAGTTGGGTCCGTGCGGCACTTGTTAGCGTTGTGCCTAACAAGTCAGCCTAGAATCGACCCTGCAAGGTCGTACCCATGGTTAGCCATCTATATAATGGAACATTATTAGGCAACAAAGTAAAGCATACATCGATAAGCACACATCCACAAGGCATGAGATAATGAAACACGTGCAAGACATATGGGATACACATTCAAGCAACACATTCGGACATAGCAATTGGAAATCAAAAGAAAGCATGTTTCATTAAGCAAGCCAACTAAGGGCGAGGGAGTACACAGCTAAAGGCCCTAGTATGCTGGTGACCAAGGCCCTTCTAAGGTGCCCGGGTCACCCCCCCTAAAGAGGTTTTAAAGACATTGCACAAGTGTCACTAGGAAACACACATGATGTTTGAGTTGTCACACCCCCTAAAATAGAAAATAAAATAAAATAAGAATAAATACAAAGTGCACACTAGCACCACACGCAAGCGGCCATGGGCAAGTCATTGGCCCTGGACAAGCTTGGAGTGTAGGTGCGTTACACCTAGCACACTCAACGCACAATCACCACATATCTTTGCCCTGATTCACGCACAATAACAACCCCTCACACTTCTCTGATTCATGCACAATAACAACCCCTCACACTGCCCTGATTCAAGCACAATCACACAGCCTCATAGCAATTCACGCCACACACCCTTACCAACCCCATAACAATTCACGCCTTCACTCATTCAGCAGCCCCTTGTGCCCAGCCATAACCAGCCAATTTTCTTCACATCACATGACCCTCTCTCTCATCACGTAACCAGCAGCTTGCCTCACGCCAATTCACACCACAAGCCCCTCACAAACAGCCTTTGATCATGCCCAAAGCCCCTCACAGACAACCCTTGTTAACGCCAACACAGCCCTTGAAGATTAGCCTTTGTTCACGCCAGTGCAGCCCCTCACAAATAGCCCTCAAACACGCCAACACTTCCCTGAAGAAACACCCCATAACACGCCACTACATCCTCTCCATTCTGCCCTCCTAAAACACGCCCAAAACTGCCTGAATCCACCCCCAAAGTCACGCCACTGCAGCCCCTAAAAATGCCTTCAATAAAACCAAACATCACCCCCTGAAATCTATCCAAATTACCGAAAAATACTGCCCCAATCAGCCCAGCAAATCCCTGAAAATTACCTCCCTAAACCGCCCAAATACCGCATTAACGGCGAACCCGAGAAAATAGCAGCAACAGCGAACCCAAGAAAATAGCAGCAACGGCGAACCAGTGAACTAGAGGAGTTGCGGACCATCAACCCTTTCGACGACCGCATACCGCACTTTCGAGAGACGATTAAAGAGGTTAGACCTGATGGCACCCTTTTATTTATTTCGCATGAGTATTGTGAATTGGTGCATGATGTGATTATTCCGGATGAACGGAATATGTGTTATTTCTTACGGTATATCGGATGGAAACCCAGACATAAATTCCGTAGCCGAATCCGAATGGACGGTATTACGGTTTGCACTTGGGATACACTGTCACGTACAATTTGAGAGATTCACATATTTCGTTTCATCCAACCTTATATTCGAGCATGATTAGGTTACTAGTATGTTATTTGTTTCTAAGCATGATTTAGGCGTTAGTACGTTATTTCTTTATGCATGAATTAGTTATTTTCTTTCGCAATAGGATTTTAATTTACGTTATGTTTAGGTCGTTATTTATTCAACATGCTTATTGTGTGATATCGTATGTTTTCCGTTATGAGAATTTACTTTTAAAGCATGCAAACTTAGATTTAGGCCTTATAGGAATTTAGATTACTTTTGCAAAAGTATGTTGAGTAGACTTGGTTAAAATTGCACAAATCCGTTCAGTACAAGTGACATAAGTAAGGGACCATTCCGAACCCAATGGTTTGAGGTCTTCCCTTGCGAGGGATGAGTGTGGCCTTAAATCATTTTCCTGGTTCACACCGGGTGGCGACTCTATTATTCTCCGGTTTAGTCCCCTGCGGGCGACTCCGTACTCCCGACCGGGCCGTGAGCCCGGAACAGCGTCGCCGATTTCTGTGTCCTACAGTCTGGAGACTCTACTGGGGATAGAGAATCAGCCCCGAAATAATGACTTGTAATGTTTGTGATTTGTGCTTTAATTAACCATGTCTACTGTGGGTTTAGGGAGTTTAATCAAAGACATTGTTAAGGCTAGGTGGTGGTTTGGTGTCTTCCTTCATTCATTACCTTTCTTTAAGGAACAACTGTGAAGACACCTGGATAATCATTCACCCGTAGGTCACTGTGACAGACTAATTTGGAGGACTTGTTGTCTATTCCTGTCACCAAGACGATAAGAGCCTAAGAGGCTTGGGTATTTAAGAGAGGTCGCTCCACCCTCCCTCTGGGGAATCTACAATAAGAAATCCATTTGACAGTTAGTCACATACCATAACTCGTTGGCACGTACCTTAGGGTATAAAAAAGGTGCGCTCACTTGGTCGCTTGAACCCTTGAGTGGAGAGTCCTAGTCATGGGCAATCCTTCGCCGGCGGGAGCTTTGTCTATACCCCTATAAATCCTCATATGAACTGTAGTTGTAGGACCGATAGAAACTATTCCTTTATGCTTGCATTTAGGACCATCGTCATTTGGATTCAGTTGGACTTTTTGTCATGAGGTATGGGCTTGTTGGGCTATTTAAACTGGGACGAGTCTGTGCATTATGGCAATTGGGCCAAAAGTTTCTGAAATGCCAATGGGCCATTTTGTATTTGGGCCTCTTATCATTTGAAGTTGTTTAGCCATGTTATCGCAAAAGTATAAACTTGTTTGGCCTTTTCAACTGGGACAAGTTTGTACCGCGCAATAGTATGATTGAATGCTTTAAAATGATGACGGGCCAATTAATATAAAAATCTTGATGAACTTATATATTCCATACATCGCACGCATCTCATGCACCTCATGCATACACGCATCATGTTAACCCTTGTGTCTAAAAGCCATCATAGATACCCGTTGGATTGGGGGAGAAGGAAGACTTGTCAGAAGACCATCAGCCAACATGAGTGAGTCAGTCAATGAGGGATCCCGCCTGGATCAATTGGAGACCAAAGTAACCGAAATTATTGAGATGTTGCAAGTTTTGACCAATGTTGTGGCCTGTTTGATCGTACCCCGTATAGCTAGTAACATGAAGTTTTACAACCAGAATGGAAATGCCATTGGGGGACCTTCAAGGACCAAGCCCACTCCCTCTGAGATTGCCCTTATCAGAAACAGACGATTCTCCAATCCTGGTAGACCTTTGTCGGAGGTATTTGAAGAGCTGAGAATGCAAGGACTCTTAAATCCCTTAGAGCCTAGACCACTTCCAAACCCTGTGCCACACTACCTTAACCTGAACCTTTACTGTTACTTCCACCAGCAACATGGCCATGACACCGACAACTGCACCCGCCTTAGGCACGAGAACCAAAAATTCATTGATACCTATAAAATACCCGACCCCGAAAAAGAACAACCCAACACACACAAAAAACCTCCATTCACCCACATGATCAACTCCGACCTACCCGATAACCTTGTCTTCCAAACCCACAACCACTAAAATTCTCGCATGGGGATACGGATAACAGTGGTAAAGATGAAATAGAGCAGATGGAGGATTTCTGGGAAAACTTCTCGGACAGTGATGAGAAAGAGGTGGCAAACAGAGGAAGTAGATGGGAAAAAGAATTACTGTACTTGGAGAAACTGATGGTCGAAGGAAGCAAGAAGACGGGGGGAAATGAGGTCGCAAATTATGAGGATGTTTGTTTCCCTGATCTTATTCAATTATGATCCTGTATTTTTAATAAAGACATTGATTTTGTCTACTTGTTCGAACCTTTTCTTAATGATAATAAAGACGTGCATTTCGCTTACTTGCCTGAGTCTCTTCCTTTCAACCTGCATGACATGAGTATATTTGACAAAGGCATTTAACCGTAGTACTATGATACTCAGCGATATTTAGAACACGGGGAATCTGCGGAAGAAGCAAGCAGAAAAGACAGGATAGCCATTCAGAAGTTGGGAAATGGGGCAATGAAGCTGTCAAATTTAAAAGGAAACGAGTTCACCGAGCCGATCAACATGGACAGATTGAAGCTGTATTTTGCCTAAGGAAGAGAAAACCGAGCAGTCACCCAAGGAATCGGCAGAAGGCCTAACCCAACAGGATAGGACACCCATTCATGCATGCATGTATACACATAACACCTTTTGCATCTTTTTTGTGTTTGTTTTGTTTTGTATTCACAGGTTTCGAAGAAGAAAAAGAAAAAGCGGCAAAGACAAGCCAATCAGAAGCAGCAACAGTACAGTTTTAGGAATGAATAAGTATCAGTTTCAGAAATGAATCAGTATCAGTTTCAGGAATGAACCAATTTCGGGGAGGAATCCCAGGGTTGAGGCCCATATTAGTATGAGTTCCGGGAAAGGATCTCAGGGGGCGAAGCCCACATTATCAGTGGTTGAAAGGGAGAATTCCATGGAGTGAGTGAGTGAAAAAAAAGGAGAGAGATAAGTCTTTGATAGTTGGACATATGTCCAGTGATGACATTGTTGACTATAGGGAGAAACCTTCGAAACGATAAGTGCGAGATGTGCTCTTATCCGGTATTCTGAGTGGTTGATCTCAGCTAGACTCGCGAGCACTTGATTACATGATCTCAACAGTAGAAACCTGAGTAGTTGGCAAGATGACTAGTCGAAGAGATGGTAGGATCAATGAATGACCTTTTGCCTGGATGTCCACCCTGGTTTACTTATGCTACGATATATGATATGGTTGGAAACAAAGAAAAAGTCTCTGCAATGAAAATAAAAGAAAAGGAAAAAATAGACCACCTATAACCGATAAGAGTGAAGCTACCCATGGGCGAGTATTAGGACAACCATGAGGAGAAATGCTACCTTAAAAGGTAGGTGTGTCAAAAAAAAAAGTTCAAAAATGAAATGAAAAGAAAGAGACAAGAGAAAAAAGAAGAAGACCATATCATGTTGAGTATGAAAAAGTAATCACAGAATGTGATCAAGACATCTAGGTTGGTTAGACCCACTAATCCGATTATCTGAGACGAAATCATCGAGTTGGCTTACTTAAGGATTAAGCTGTGAAAGAGCCTTAGCACACACACACACTAGGAGTCTAGTTTAGATCATTTATTCAGGCGAACGGATCTGAGTGTATTAAGTACTTTGAAGATTCTCTGGTTTCGACGTGAAGCATTCGTTGAGGACGAAAATATGTTTGACTATCAAGATTATCTCGTGAGAGGTGGTACAGTATGTTGAAATGAATCATCACATCATCAGTATCAGTTTCGCCGGGTATAGCACTATGGGGGCGAGGCCCATATCATTAGCATTTGTATCAGTCTTGCCTGGTATGGCACTCTGGGGCGAGGCCCATATCATTATCAGTATCAGTCTTTCTGGGTATGGCACTCTGGGGGCGAGGCCCACATCGTCATCAGCATCAGTATCAGTTTTGCCGGGTATGGTACTCCGGGTATGGAGACACATCAGCATCAATTTGGGAACAAGACCCACAATCAGGAACAAGACCTACAATGCAATTTGGGAGCAAGACCCACAATCAGGAACAAGACTTGCAACTCAATTTGGGAACAAGACCCACAATCAGGAACAAGACTTGCAACTCAATTTGGGAACAAGACCCACAATCAGGAACAAGACCTGCAACTCAATTTGGGAACAAAACCCACAATCAGGAACAAGACCTGTAATTGAAATTGGGAACAAGACCCACAATCAATTCAATTTGGGAACAAGACCTACAATTCAGATCAGGGACAAGACCCACAAATCAATCGCGAACAATACCCACAATTTAGATCGGGAACAAGACCCACAACTCAGTTCAGGGAAAAATACCCTCAACACAATTCAGATCGGGAATCAAACCCATAATCAATTCAGTTCTGGGAAGAAAGCCCACATTCAACACAACTTGGGAATAAAGCCCACAATCAACGGTTCGGGAACAAGACCTGCAACTCAATTTGGGAACAAGACCCACAATCAGGAACAAGACCTGCAACTCCATTTGGGAACAAGACCCACAATCAGGAACAAAACCTGCAATTCAATTTGGGAACAAGACCCACAATCAATTCAATTTGGGAACAAGACCCACAATCAGGAACAAGACCTACAATTCAGATCGGGGACAAGACCCATAACTCAATCGGGAACAAGACCCACAATTCAGATCGGGAACAAGACCCACAACTCAGTTTAGGGAACAAGACCCTCAATACAATTCAGATCGGGAATAAAACCCACAATCAATTCAGTTATGGGAAGAAAGCCCACATTCAACACAACTTGGGAATAAAGCCCACAATCAACGGTTTAGGAACAAGACCTGCAACTCAATTTGGGAACAAGACCTGCAACTCCATTTGGGAACAAGACCCACAATCGGGAACAAGACCTGCAACTCAATTTGGGAACAAGACCCTCAGCTCGCTTCGGGAACAAAACCCACTCAGTGGTTCGGGAACAAGACCCAGGGGTCACAGCACCTCGCCATCAATCTCAACCCAATTCAGGGAACAAGACCTTCATCACAATTAAGGAACAAGACCCTCATCACAATTCGGGAACAAGACCCTCATTTCAACTCTGTAACGGTTCGGAAATGGACCACTATCACATCAGCGACACCTCGGGTATGGGGTTTAGCACGCCAGACACGACACTCTGGGTATGGAGACACAATCGCGACGCCTCGGGTATGGGGTTTAGCATGCCGGGTATGGCACAACCAAATCAACACAGTTCGAAGCAACAGACAAGTTAGGTGGCAGCTGGCGAGCCAGGTAAGTAAAAATACATTGCACAAACTTTGATAGGATTGTCATTGTCACACACTGCACAGATCACATCAAAGTGAGGGCGACTGTAGGCACTGTATTTTTTCATATAAGTCCCGATGATGAGCCTCGTATAGAGGCACTACCTCTTATGTCACGGAAGGCATGGGAAACGGACGTCGGAAGGGAAAAGTCAAGAATTGACGTTTTGTTGGACTTTATTCACTTGTTTAGCTTCGGGTTCACTCGTTGGACCTCCGTTTCAAAATCACCCTTGGCCCAAAACCCAACCAAATCACACACCAAGCCTTAGAGACCAAAGCCCACGCCCTTTACACTCATTTACCTCTCCACTAACTATTCAAACAACTAAAATAACCATCCACCATGCATACCCCACGCATTTGACCTCCAATTTATCTTGCTCCCCATTTTCAGCAAAGTTTTCCAAGCCATTAACGGCATCCCCTCTCCAAGTCAAAAGAAACCACAAATCACCCTCCATTTTCAACAAAGTAGCCACCCAATTAATAACCCTCCAACAACATTAGCCTACCCAATTAATGCACCCATTTTGCCTATAAAAACAACCCAAAATCCTACTATCTTTCCCCTAGCACTTTCATAGAAAATATACAACACAAAAACTCTCTTTTCCTCTCCGAGCACTCGTGCCCCTGCCCTCCATTATGTCTCCCTTATTCACGCCAATACAGCAACAAGTAAACATCCATTGCTTACGCCAAACACCCCTGAAGAACCAGCCCCATTCACGCCGTAAATTGCCAGTGAACCAGCCCTCAAACTCACGCCTACTGCCCTTCATTCCAGCCCCTAAACTCACGCATAAAGACCCCTATACAGCAGCCCTTAAATTCACCGAAACTTCCCCCCACTGCAGCTCATTCACACCAAAACAAACTGCACTCAAACAGCCCTCTAACTACCGAAAAATAGCCACCAAAGTACTAAAAAAATGCAACCCCTTCACTCCATTTTGTCCCACATTGGTTAGGAAACATCACGCCCTACACTGCCTTCAATCTCACACGCCACTGACCAGTGAAGCAGCCCTTCATCCACGTCCCAGATCGCCCAGGAAACTTCCCCTCAAAGTCAGTGCCTTTGTCACACCTAAAGCATGAAGACACAACACACTCCAAACGCATAAGCTGCCTCACGTCCCACATCGGCCACAAACGCATAAGCCCCTTGCCCTCACGCCTAGCACACTTAACGCACAATCACCACATATATTTTCCCTGATTCACGCACAATAACAACCCCTCACACTGCCCTGATTCACGCACAATCACACACCCTCAACAGCCTCATAGCAATTCATGCCACACACCCTTACCAACCCCATAACAATTCACGCCTTCACTCATTCAGCTGCCCCTTGTGCCCAGCCATAACCAGCCCATTTGCTTCACATCACACGGCCCTCTATCTCATCACGTAACCAGCAGCTTGCCTCACGCCAATGTTGGGATTTGTATGCCCGACAAGCAAATATGTTCGAAACATGATTGATTAATAAATTTGTGATTCTTTTTTATTCCATGTTATGCATTTGATGCTTTATAATAATTCATGAAAATTCCGTGATTATTGATGTAGCTTTAAAGTACAAAATATAATTGGATGTAAAAGGTAAAGGCAGAATAAATGTTCTCCTTTTCCCTTTCTATGCTCCTTCTTTTACTGCGATTACTATTTTTTGCTCCCCTTGTATTTGTTCATTTTTTCCTCTTGTATGTTTTCTTTCGTTTTTCATTCAATGTTACGTTCCCTCCCATCTTTAGCTTTTTATGGATTGTAGGCCTATTTAACTATATACTTGCCTATTTATCCCCTTGCAATTGTTCATTGATTTGCCCATGTTAATTATGTTTTTGCCCATGTTTCATTTTGCTTTTGTGTTATTCATTCCCGTGATTATTTTGTCTTTTTATATATGTGGTAAAATGTTACATGCATTATGCATGGATAAATTTAAAGAGTAATAATCAAAATTTGTCCATGACTATGATTTGAAGTCGGGAATCTTCAAATCCAAAGTCATAAATACAGTTCATTCCATTATGAATGGTATAGTTCTATCCAGACTATATTATGTAGAGACATAAAAATGAATGTATTTTATATAATAAGATTATATTGGACAGGACCCGATAAAATTGTAAAGTTCTAATAATTCCGTTAAATATGGAACGTCAATTTTATCATAATGATGGTCATATATGTGATGATCTTAAATCATTATATTTAGCAGACTCCTATATCATATTAATCCATTCTTTTTTACTCGGTATGGTTTTGTATTTATTACATTTCGTAAACCTTGTATTTTGGGAATGAGTTGAATGAATAGCTGGGAATGCTAACCTGATATAATGAAATCCGTTTCATAAGATTCCTTGTTTGTTAGTTCAGAACCTGAACGATTAGCGCGCAAATTCATAAAAGTTATGAATTAATTGTTCACTTGAGAACTAATGGAAGTCAAGGATAAAGATGTAATTGGAGAGGTTAACGGATATTTTATACCTAGCTCCTTTACGAATCTATTATGGAGGATCATTGCATAGGTAATGACTATATCAATGGACGAATACTTTGAGTAATTAATTCTATAATTCTGAGAGTGCAATTCTGGGTATTTAGTGGAGTTACTCCAGAATTAATAATTTCGTTTGATTAATAAAAGAGTTTATAATTAATCGACGGAATTATTGGAGCTTAGAATTATAGGTCCATCGGTCCCCTCGTCGTCTTCTATCACTGTTCGAACGATTATAATTGCGAAGAAAAATAGTTGAGAATTATTTAAAATAATTATGAATTATTTTACACTCTAATTATTCCATATAGCTCTTGTTTGGAAATTATGACAAATGTTGTCTTAATATATTTATTAATAGATAATGTATCTATTTATTAATTATGAAAATTAATATTTAATTAATTTGATTAATTAAATTGAATAAGATAATATTTCAAAAGTTGAAATTTTTGAAAATTGTTTTTAATGAATTATCTTTGATAAATTATGAGATAAATATTAAAGGATTTTATTTTGATTTTTTGAAAATTAAAATTAATAATATCCTTAATGAATTTGTATTGATCCTAAATTCATTCATGAGATAAGAATTCTATTTGATCAAAAGAGTTGATCCAATAGAAACTAATACAATATAAAAATAAAATAAAAAACGTGAGCAGGAAGAGGAAATGAAAAACAACAATAAAAGAAGTGAGCACAGAGAGAAAAAATTGGAAAAACAGGAAAATTGTTTTTTTTTTTGATTTTTTCTTAGTTTTGGTTTTGAGAAAACCATAAACAAAATAACCCTACATGATTCGTCTCATGAGTTGAGTACACGAATCTTCACTAAAAATTAGAGTGTTCTTCGCATTTATTTTACGCCCACACGTGCGTTTGAGGTGAGGAGATAAGTCGAGGAAGATCGTGGTTCGAAGAATCGTGATTCAAAGAGATCCAGATCTAAAGGTATATTACTAACCTGAGTTCTTAATATTTTTTTATTATTAATATACTAGAGAATACGGATCCGGATCCGGATTTTATTGTTCATGTGAAAATAATTTTCCTGTCACCAAAACACGATTTCCGCTGCGCATGAACTCTGAAATCCAACAATTGGTATCATGAGCGGTCGTATTTATTCTAGTATATTAATAAGAATGATTTATTGTAAATCATTTTAATATGTATGTAAAAGAGTAGGCTATGCATTTTTATGAATTATCATGTGATGGTGAATGTATGGATATTAATCGTTAATTGTATGGTTGACCTTGGGTTAGGATTTTAATTTTTTGTTTTATATATTGGATATGTAAACCCAAAATTAAATGGGTATTTCTTTTTGTAATTGTTATTTTTTTTGTAATTGTTCGAGATTGAGATCAAGATCAAGCCAAATAGACGATGCACGGACGGACGGTTTTATATTTCCAGAATTATATATATATTTTTTTCCCTGCACTGTGCAGCAGTGAGACTGCTGCACAGTGCAGCAGCCACTGCTGCTTGTGCAGCAGCCTCATTGCTGCACATGCAGCAGTGGGCTGCTGCTAGGCAGCAGCCTCATTGCTGCACATGCAGCAAGGGGCTGCTGCCGGGAGAAAAACAAAAAAAAAAAAAAAAGGTTATATATATATATTTGGTGAAAGTCACCTGGAAATATAATTATATTTTTTTTCTAGATTTGAGATTAATGTAATTTTATTTTTTGGTTATTTGTAATTTTAGAAATACCCAAATTGTCAACCCGGTTAATATCCAATTTATTTATTTTGTGTGAATTATAAAATGTTTATTCTCATGCATATTTTAAATGACATATAGAATTAGCACAATGCCTACTCTTGCATTATAACATGCCATACATACATGTGCATTTTCATAAATTTATTTATGATGTAAATAGTTTATAATTTGATTCAAAACTATTTTAGATTTTTTTATCGATTAGTCGATTAAATAATATTTGTGAATTAATTTTAAATTGTTTAAAATTTGTAATGTCACAAAATTCAGTTCTAAGTATTTATAATAAATTGTTTATCATGAATAACTTAGATGTTTCATAATGAATTTAAGTTTTATTTAGTAAAGCGGGTAATTTTATTATGAAACAATTAATTTGGTAATTAAAGACCTTTAATATTGATTTCTTGGTCTTTTTCCGCTAAGTTTTCAAAACATTAGATGTTTTACATATTAAATCACTAAACTTAAAATAATGAGTGGGAGCGGGTAGTTTGTCAAAACATCCTTTGGTCTCCACCGTTAGTGCAACATCGTGAAATCTAAGTGGGGCTTCGTGATGACTTTAGTTTCATCCTCCCTAAGGAAGTGTTTGCTTAGGTTAATATCAAGGTTGTACTTCTTATGATAGGATTTATAAAATGTATTTCATAATTAACTTACCCTAAGGTGGTTATTATGAGTTAAATTTTTAGGATCCAAAACGGTGGGTTACACTCATATAAATATAGTTAAAAGTGTTAATTATATTTAGACCAAAAATCGGTTATTAATAATTTTTGAAAATATGAGATATTTTGAAAAAAATTATTAATTGAGATTGTCTCTATTTTAATAGGGTGTTGTGATCGACCCTAAGGCAACATAATATGCTTATTAATTTTCCGAGGCTATAGTAGTGCATATATATTTTAGTGTTTTGCATATGCATCATGCATCATGATTACTATGCCAAATTATTTTGAATTTTATGCATGGAATAATTTAGAATATTTTTTAATGATTTCAGAAATATGTCAAATCCAATCCTATCACTGCTTGCTACTGAAAAATTAACTGGTGATAACTTTGCTAAGTGGAATATGACATGAATATAATACTTGTGCTGGATAACCTGAAGTTTGTCCTGATAGAGGAATGTCCTCCCAACCTGCTGAAAATGCAAACAAAAACATTATAGATGCCTATGAGAATTGGGTTCGAGGAAATGACAAGGCTCGTTGTTATTTACTTGCCACCATGTCCAATGTGCTTAAGCAAAGTTCGAAAAGACAGAGACTGCTTATGAGATAATGGAGTCTCTACAGGCATGTTTGGCGAAACCTCTGATCAAGCCAAACATGAAGCATTCAGGAAAGTCTTGAACTGCAAAATGGAAGCTGGAACCCCTGTTCGTGAACATGTGCTAATGATGATTAGTATGATTCATGAAGCTGAAATCAATGGTGCAACTATAGATGAAGGCATAAAAGTGGACTTAATTTTGGAAAGTCTTAGCCCACAATTTCTTCAGTTCAAAAGCAATTACTTCATGAATAACTTGAGTTATAATTGACTGAATTGCTTAACGAACTCACTACTTTTGAGTCTATTTCTGTGGAGAAAAAGGAGAAGCAAATGTTGTGAACCTTCTAACTCTAACTCTTCTCTAAGAAAAGAAAGAGAAATAATAAAGGTAAGAGTTCAGGAACTGAGAAAACGCAGGGAACAACAGCAAAAAGAACAAGCCAAAAACAGTCAAGGAAATAAGATGGCTCCACCCAGAAAAAAACAAAAGGAAAATGTTTCCATTGTGGAATTGATGGGCATTGGAAGAGAAACTGCAAGAAGTATCTCGAAGAGCTGAAACAGAAAAAGAAAGGTAAATTAGATTTACTTGTTACTGAATCTTGTTTAGTTGAAAATGATTTATCACCCTGGATAATTGATTCAGGAGCGACTAATCATATTTGTTGTTTCTTACAGAAGCTTGATTCTTACACAAGACTTGCTGATGGGGACTTTACTTTGAGAGTTGGGAATGGCGCTTTAGTTTCAGCATCAGCAGTTGGACAAATAAAACTTTATGTTGAGAACAATAAATTTTTATTTTTGAATAATGTTTATTTCGTACCGGGGTTTACTAGAAACCTCATTTCAGTTTCTCGACTTTATGACAATGTTATTCAGTTTCTTTTGATAATAAATCAGTTGTTATTTCAAGAAATGGTTTGAATATTTGTTCTGGTTTTATTGAAAATGGGCTCTATGTAATAAGGCCCAATTTTAATTCATTATTGAATGCTGAAATGTTCAAAGTTGCATTGCCAAAAACAAAGAAGCAAAAGATTTCTCACACTGATAACACATATCTATGGCACCTAAGACTTGGTCATATAAATCTTGACAGGATAAATAGGCTTGTAAAGGATGGTCCTTTAAGAGAACTAAATGTTGGTACTCTACCAGTCTGTGAATCATGTCTTGAAGGTAAGATGACAAAGAGGCCTTTCTCTGCAAAAGGCAATAGGGCCCAAGAACCACTGAAGCTTATACATTCAGATGTTTGTGGACCTATGTCTACACAAGCAAGAGGTGGCTATGAGTACTTCGTTACTTTTGTTGATGATTACTCTAGATATGGTTATGTTTACCTAATGAGACATAAGTCTGAAACTTTTGGAAAGTTTAAAGAATTCCAAATCGAAACGGAAAAACAATTAGGTAAATCAATCAAGTGCCTTCGATCAGATCGAGGAGGTGAATACCTTGATAATGAATTCAAAGATCACCTATTAGAGTATGGGATTTTATCCCAACTAACTGCACCTGGTACACCTCAGCAAAATGGTGTAGCTGAGAGGAGGAATCGAACTTTACTCGACATGATTCGTTCCATGTTGAGTTATTCTTCACTTCCAAAATCGTTTTGGGGGTATGCTATACAAACAGCAACCTACATTTTGAATGTGGTTCCATCTAAGTCAGTACCTAGAACACCTTTAGAGTTATGGAGTGGCCACAAACCCAGTTTGAGTCACTTTCGTATATGGGGGTGCCCAGCATACGTGCTAATGGGTAAGACAACAAAGTTGGAAATGCGTTCTGAAGTTTGTTTCTTTGTAGGATATGCAAAAGGCACAAGGGGAGGTGTGTTTTATAATCCTCGAGATAATAAGGTGTTTGTATCGACAAATGCCACTTTCTTGAGAATAATTATATGACAGACTTCAAACCTCAAAGCAAGATAGTCTTGGAGGAATTAAAATCTGATGAGATCAGTCAACAACCTGCTAGGATTGTTGTTCCACAAAGCAAGGAGACCACATCTTCGAGTCAGAACATCTTACCACCTCGTCGTAGTGGGAGGATAGTACGACTACCTTCTCCTTCTCGATATAGACAAGATGGTGAAGCACAAGTTGCTATCACTGATGATGGAAAAGATGACCCATTAACATATAGATGTGCAATGGAAGATCATGACAAAGAGAAATGGCTTGAGGCTATGAAACTTGAGATGGAATCCATGTATTCCAACTCAGTCTGGGAGCTTGTAGATCTACCTGAAGGAGTAAATCCTATAGGGTGCAAATGGATCTACAAAAGAAAGAGGGGAGTGGACGGTAATGTAGAGACATTTAAAGCAAGGCTAGTGGCAAAGGGTTATACCCAAAAAGAAGGAGTTGACTATGAGGAAACTTTTTCACCAGTAGCCATGCTGAAGTCCATTCGAATCTTGCTTTCCATTGCTGCTCATTATGATTATGAAATTTGGCAGATGGATGTCAAGACAGCCTTTTTGAATGGCTATCTTGAAGAGACCATCTATATGGAGCAACCAGAAGGTTTTATTAGCAAGGACGAAAAGCAAAAGGTTTGCAAGTTGCAAAGGTCTATCTATGGACTTAAGCAAGCGTCCAGATCTTGGAACATGAGGTTTGATGAGGCGATCAAAACTTATGGCTTTATCCAAAATCCTGATGAATCTTGTGTTTATAAATTCATCAAGGACAAGCGAGTGGTCTTTCTAATACTTTATGTTGATGATATTCTACTTATTGGGAATAATGTAGAACTATTATCAGACGTAAAAGCTTGGCTGGCTGAACAATTCCAAATGAAAGATTTGGGAGAAGCTAGTTACATTCTTGGGATCCGTCTTATTAGAGATCGCAAGAAAAAGCTGCTAGCTCTGTCTCAGGCATTGTATATTGACAAGATGCTTGTTAGATATTCAATGCAAAACTCCAAGAAAGGTAACTTACCTTCCCGTCATGGAGTTGTTCTTTCTAAAAGGCAGTGTCCTTCGACACCCCAAGAGGAAGAAGATATGAGACGGATTCCATATGCGTCGGCAGTAGGGAGCTTGATGTATGCTATGCTATGCACAAGACCTGATATATGCTATGCAGTGGGAATAGTTAGTCGTTTTCAGTCAAATCCAGGATTAGATCATTGGGTAGCAGTTAAGCATATTCTCAAGTATCTACGGAGAACGAGGAACTATATGCTTGTTTATTCTGGCAGGGATTTGATTCCGATTGGATATACTGATTCTGATTTTCAATCAGATACAGATGATCGAAAGTCGATATCTGGATCAGTGTTTACTCTTGGTGGGGGAGCTATAGTTTGGAGAAGCATCAAACAATCTTGTGTTGCTGATTCAACTATGGAAGCCGAATATGTGGCTGCTTGTGAAGCTGCCAAAGAAGCGGTTTGGCTCCGAAAGTTCTTTACTGATCTGGAAGTGGTTCCAGATATGGAAAAGCCATTGTCACTTTATTGTGATAATAGTGGTGCAGTGGCTAATTCCAAAGAACCAAGAAGCCACAAGAGATCAAAACATATTGAGCGGAAATATCATGTGATTAGGGACATTGTGCAACGCGGAGACGTGGCTGTTCTGAAGATTCCATCTGCAGAGAATCTAGCCGATCCTTTTACCAAGACGCTTCCTGCAAAGAGTTTTGAGGGGCATCTAGAAGGATTGGGGATTAGAGACATGTCTCATTTGCTTTAGGGCAAGTGGGAGTTTGTTGGGATTTGTATGCCCGACAAGCAAATATGTTCGAAACATGATTGATTAATAAATTTGTGATTCTATTTTATTCCATGTATGCATTTTGATTTGCTTTATAAAATTCATGAAAATTCCGTGATTATTTATGTAGCTTTAAATTAAACATATATGTGTATGTAAAATGTTACATGCATATATGCATGGATAAAATTTAAAGAGTAATAATCAAAATTTGTCCATGACTATGATTTGAAGTTGGGAATCTTCAAATCCAAAGTCATAAATACAGTTCATTCCATTATGAATGGTATAGTTCTATCCAGACTATATTATGTAGAGACATAAAAATGAATGTATTTTATATAATAAGATTATATTGGACAGGACCCGATAAAATTGTAAAGTTCTAATAATTCCGTTAAATATGGAACGTCAATTTTATCATAATGATGGTCATATATGTGATGATCTTAAATCATTATATTTAGCAGACTCCTATATCATATTAATCCATTCTTTAATTTACTCGGTATGGTTTTGTATTTATTACATTTCGTAAACCTTGTATTTTGGGAATGAGTTGAATGAATAGCTGGGAATGCTAACCTGATATAATGAAATCCGTTCATAAGATTCCTTTGTTTGTTAGTTCAACCTGAACGATTATTCATTTTTATTTTCGTTAATGCACTTATTTGCGCGCAATTCATAAAAGTTATGAATTAATTGTTCACTTGAGAACTAATGGAAGTCAAGGATAAAGATGTAATTGGAGAGGTTAACGGATATTTTATACCTAGCTCCTTTACGAATCTATTATGGAGGATCATTGCATAGGTAATGACTATATCAATGGACGAATACTTTGAGTAATTAATTCTATAATTCTGAGAGTGCAATTCTGGGTATTTAGTGGAGTTACTCCAGAATTAATAATTTCGTTTGATTAATAAAAGAGTTTATAATTAATCGACGGAATTATTGGAGCTTAGAATTATAGGTCCATCGGTCCCCTCGTCGTCTTCTATCACTGTTCGAACGATTATAATTGCGAAGAAAAATAGTTGAGAATTATTTAAAATAATTATGAATTATTTTACACTCTAATTATTCCATATAGCTCTTGTTTGGAAATTATGACAAATGTTGTCTTAATATATTTATTAATAGATAATGTATCTATTTATTAATTTATGAAAATTAATATTTAATTAATTTGATTAATTAATTGAATAAGATAATATTTCAAAAGTTGAAATTTTTGAAAATTGTTTTTAATGAATTATCTTTGATAAATTATGAGATAAATATTAAAGGATTTTATTTTTTGATTTTTTGAAAATTAAAATTAATAATATCCTTAATGAATTTGTATTGATCCTAAATTCATTCATGAGATAAGAATTCTATTTTGATCAAAAGAGTTGATCCAATAGAAATCTAATACAATATAAAAATAAAAATAAAAACGTGAGCAGGAAGAGGAATGAAAAACAACGACTAAAAGAAGTGAGCAAGAGAGAGAAAAAATTGGAAAAACAGGAAATTGTTTTTTTTGGTTTTGATTTTTTCTTAGTTTTGGTTTTAAGAAAACCATAAACAAAATAACCCTACATGATTCGTCTCATGAGTTGAGTACACGAATCATTCATTAAAAAATTAGAGTGTTCTTCGCATTTATTTTTACGCCCACACGTGCTGTTTGAGGTGAGGAGATAAGTCGAGGAAGATCGTGGTTCGAAGAATCGTGATTCAAAGAGATCCAGATCTAAAGGTATATTACTAACCTGAGTTCTTAATATTTTTTATTATTAATATACTAGAGAATACGGATCCGGATCCGGATTTTATTGTTCATGTGAAAATAATTTTCCTGTCACCAAAACACGATTTCCGCTGCGCATGAACTCTGAAATCCAACAGCCAATTCACGCCACAAGCCCCTCACAAACAGCACTTGTTCACGCACAAAGCCCCTCACAGACAGCCCTTGTTCACGCCAACACAGCCCTTGAAGATTAGCCTTTGTTCACGCCACTGCAGCCCCTCACAAACAGCCCTCAAACACGCCAACACTTCCCTAAAGAAACACCCCCTAACACGCCACTACAGCCTCTCCATTCTGCCCTCCTAAAACACGCCCAAAACTGCCTGAATCCACCCCCAAAGTCACGCCACTGCAGCCCCTGAAACTGCCTTCAATAACACCAAAAATCACCCCCTGAAATCTGTCCAAATTATAGAAAAATACTGCCCCAATCAGCCCAGCAAATCACTGAAAATTACCTCCCTAAACCGCCTAAAAACCGCATAAACGGAGAACCTGAGAGAATAATAGCAACAACGAACCTAAGAAAGTAGCCCAAAGAGCGAAGCAGCGAAGGAAAACGTTGAACCAGTGAACTGGAGGAGTTGCGAAGCATCAACCCTTCCGACGACCGTATACCGCACTTTCAAGAGACGACTAAAGTGTTGGACAAAATGACCCATAGCGTCACTATTTGCACAGATCATTGTGTTGTTGTAGCAAATTAACTATGTGACAAGGAAATTGCACTCTCATCATTTGTGATTAGATCACCATAGATATATAAATGAAGAGAGGTCCCTGTGATTAGTTCCTGGACTGAGAATGATATGAGACTAGACATCGATAATGCGGAATAGGCTAGTATTGCACTTGTGTGCGTTGTGAGGGCACAACGACATAGTTCTCATATATATAAGTATAGGATACTTATGCAAGTGCGATAGGAGGTTGTGTTTCACCGATGGTACGGGAAACATCTTCGCTCTGGATAGACCCATCGGAATCCCATTGGTATTATGACTATGTGTCTATGGGAGGCCGAAATCAGGGTACGTGTGTATGGTCTTAACCTGAGACTTACATCGCTAATACTTACGATAATCGATAGACTTTGGTCTTGGTGGTACAGGGCTTTAACCGGTTCTGCGTACACCACTTCTGGGTTTATCAGAGAGTCGTAGTGTATTCGGTGTGATGTCAAGACGGAAGTATCAGTTCAGTCATAGTGGAGATGATGTCACGCAGGATACGTATTAGTGCTCTTAAGTGTTGCGCAACCATCGGGATGTTATGACTAGGTCATGCATATCCGATTATAGAGACTAGTTACCAGACATCCGACATGTGCTTCGGACGGGGCAGACACTTATCCAGCCCCAGCCCTAGCACGTGACTATCCGATACTGGGCCGATATACACAATACAATTTGTATACTACGCCTGATACAGATCTATATATTCCTGTAAGAATATTTCTGGAGAATTGGGTAGGCATGACGTTTTTCTAGAAGCCAACCTTGTCTTGTAAATCGGTATAAACGTAGTACGAGGTACTTACGTGTTCGGATAGTCCGACGACCGTATTTACTGCCAACATATCCGGAGATCTCATGGGTCGGTTCCTGAAGATTCACCGATGACGTATGACTCGCACTTTAATTAATCTGGGATTAATTCGATGAGAGAGAAAATTAATCTGGGATTAATTACAGAGATATTTTATCTCGGATAAAATATCGTTAAAGAGAGAGAACGATTAATTGGAATTAATCGATAAATTAATATATTCGATATATTATAACGAAATTAGATTTCGACGAGGAATTGAAATTAGATTTTAATTCGGGCGAACGAATTAATTCGTTAGCGACGTGAATAGTGAATTCGCTAGGCGTAATCATTTAATTACGACGCGATGGAAAATTCGTTAATTTGGAATTAACGAACCCGAGCCCGAGAGAGTGATTGCGAGCGCATTCGCATTTCGAATTCGAGTGCGGCACGCAAGTCAAATCAAGCGTCAAATCACAAGTCACATCAATCGTCAAATCACATGTCACTTTGAGTGATGTGACATTTGAGTGATTGATGTGAGTTGATTTGTAGTGATTGACAAGCATTTAATGTTTGTTTTTTGAATTGAAAAAGGTAAATGGTTTATTATTTTTTGGGAAAATATATAAACCAATTACAATTTTTTCTTTTTCATTAATTCACTCTCTCTCTCCTTCACGTTTTTTTGTTGTTTTGGAGCCAAAATGGAACCCATTTTTCCATCTTCTTCTCTCTCGGTCTTGGACCGATTTCCCCTTCTGTTTTTCTGGTTTGACCGATCAATGAAGGAGAAGCAATGATCTTGTTGCAAGATCTTTGTGCTAGCACACTCTTGGAGGCATCCTAAGGTGATAGGGAAGCGAGTTCGTGAGCTTGGAAGCTTGAAGCTTGGAGCTTCAATGGTGTCCATCAATGGCCGAACCTTGGAGAAGCCGAACCAGTCACCACCGTGCAGCCCCTACCACGCACAGCTCACTGCCGAGCAAGGGAGAGCAGTTCGTGGTCCATCTTCGTTGCATCTCTACCGATCCATGTGAGTTTTTCCGCACCTCATTTGGTTGTATTCAACTCGTTTTTATGCTTATAAATGATCCTTGGGACTTGATTGAAATTCAACAATGGTATCTTGAGCCATTTGTGCATAAAACGAATTTAGGGTTCTTAGCAAAATTTGGGGCTTTTGATTTAAGCATGATTTTGAAAAATTGTTTGTTTAAGAATGCTTGTATATGGATAACTTAGAGTTATATGTAATCAATTTGATGAAAAATTAATTGGATTGATTTTCCCCAATTTGTTTAATGTTGGCCAAAACGTTAATTTGGGTAAACTTGATTTTGAGCATGTTTAATGAAATTGGATGATTTAGAATGCTTAAAGTATGTTTAATTGATGATTGATTAGATCAATTTGATGAAAAAGTGTTTGGAACAATTTTCCCCAATTTGCTTGTGATGGCCGAAAATATGAACC
>SKCR01044539.1:0-66628 GCA_019454045.1 Zanthoxylum bungeanum | reverse complement strand
ACTTGTGATGATATAATTTGTGCACTAAATCAACCGCATCTATCCAATAATCATGCTCAAGGGACTTAGATCTAACATGCTTTTATCCAAATAATTCCACGAAATGTAACACGACAAGCATATTAAACCATTAAATCAACAGGTATGAATCATTACCCAAACGCATCATAAACTAAGAACATGCATAGTGAACAACCTAAACATGCTTTAACGAACACAAAAACAAACTAAATTAAACCATGCTTCAAATAATAAACAAATAACCTAAAGATTATAACATGCTCAAATACAAGTTTGGATGGGACAAAACATATGTCTCTTAAGTGGTACGTGGCGTTGTATCCCGAGTACAAACCGCACTACCGTCCATTCGGATTCGGCTACGGAATTTACGTCCGGGTTTCCATCCTATATACACAAAAAGGGAACACATGTCCCGCCCATCCAACAATCAAATCATGCCTCAAACGACTCTCATGCAATTATATATCAAAGTAAAATAAATAAAGAATAAAGAAGATAGGTAAAAGGTACCCTCAGGTCTAACCTCTTTTGTCGATCTTTGGAAGCGCGTTCCAAGTCCGTTGGAAGGGCGAATGATCCGAAACCTTTCCAAATTATTTGCTCACTGTTTTTCCCTTGTTGTTTTGATGCTTGGGCTGCTGTTTTACCTTCGTTTCACCGCCATTTGTTCGCTGCATTTCAGGTCACTGGTTCGGGCGTTTAGTGGACTGTTTTGGGTAATTTTGGTGGTCTCGGGAGGTGCGTTTGTAAAGATTTCTTGGGGAACTTTTTGGGGATTTTTGGGATGGTTTCTAGATGATTTTAGGACTGTTTTGGAGGCTAAAGTCGCAACAAATACTGACCAGAACAGGGGACGAAATTGTGCAGTGGGGCGTTTTCAGGGGCTGTTTTTGGCGCTGTTTTGGAGCTGCTTTGGGGAGTCTTTTTGCGGCACTTCAGGGGCTGGAAATAAGGCTTATTTTAGGGTGTTTTAGGGCTGTGAATGGTGGCTGGAAGTCGGCTAAGGAGGGCTAAGAAAAGGGCTTGGTCGTGAGTTGTCTTGGTGAAGGGTGGTGGATGGTGATATGCGGCCTTGGGATGGATTTTTCTTCTGGGATGCGGCAATGAGGGTTCTTGGAGGGGCTTTGGACGTGCAAGAGGGCTTCACAAGTTGCTTGAGGGATGTGTATGAGCTAGGGTAGTGTATGGGGGCAAAGGTCTCTTTTTATAGACAAAGGGAAAAGGCTTTCCTTTTTAGATTAGGAAGGAATCTCCTAATTGGTTTCTAATAAGGAATGCATCTCCTAATTAGGATTTGGGATTGGATTCGATTTGGTAATGATTTTATTTGATTTCTTTTATTTAGGTAAGGATTAATCAATATTTAAACATGTGATTAATGTGCAATTTACCTAAATAAGGCACTAATGGGCGTGAATCATGACCAATGGGCATAGGATTGGTTTGACTTGGGTTGACTGGGTTGACTTGGGTATTTGGGCTTGGTTTGGGTTAGGTAAGTGGTCTATGGGAGTGTTGGGCCTAAGATAAGCTTAGAAACGGAGGTATAACAAGCAACCGAAGCGAAACAACTCGGAGAAATCCATCAAAAATTATATTTTCCAACTTTACCCTTCCAACGTTCTTTTCCCGCGGCTTTCATGACTAAGAGGGAGTTGTCTCCATATAAGACTCCTCATCGGGTGTTATGCAAAAATGCAATGCCTACACCCGCTTCCCGCATTACAGACATACATCTTGGGATTTACCCTTACCCTTCCCAGAAGGTTTTGACGATTTGGCCTTGCCTTTCTTCTTCTTCTTCTTCTTCTTCTTTATACCTCCAGTCGCCTTGGGCCAAGCCCTCGGAGTCTGAGATGTTGAAGCGAACTGCGCCTCGCGCTTCTTGCCCTTTATGAGCTTTTTTTCTGCTTCGCGCAGTGTGGACATCAACTCTCCAAGAGTTTGTTCTTAGTTCATCATATTGTAGTTCATGATGAACCCACTCCAAGTGTCAGGGAGAGACTGTAAGATCAAATCTACTGAAGTCTCAGCCTCGAAGACAATGCCCATCTGTCCCCACTGCTCAATGTCAGCAATCATCTGTGACACATGGTTCTCAACAGACATACCCTCTGACATGCGAGCGCGGAAGAGCTTCTTCTGCAACTCATATCTTTTCGATCTAAGATTAGATCGATGAAGATCATGCAACTTCGCCATCATCTCATAGGGATCCAATCCCTTGTTCTGACGACGGAATTGTGGAGTCATAGCAGCAAGTATTATCGATTGAGCAGTCGAGTTATAATCGCTATGAGTATTCCAAAGCTCTAGCTCAAGCAACTGATCAGTGGTCGGGGCTTAGGCCCAAGATATCTCTCTATAGTATAGAGTAACTTCTCGGATCCCAGGATAATCCTGAGATTCATTTTTTTAGTCTTGAAAGTTGTGCCATTAAAGACATTATCGCCCATGATAATATCTCTAATGCTTAACTTTCCTGTCATCTTAATTACAATAGTCAAACTATTCAATTAACGATGTATGGGTACAGTCCAACTGTTACAAGAAAAATAAGAATAAAATATTAGTCAACTAATAAATATAATTGACGAAATAATTTGAAGCTGACCGGCGTAAACACACACGTATAACGCAAGCGCACGTATCGTTCAAGTAGTATAAAAATATCGATCCCACGAGGACTTAATTCCTACTGTTGTTATTAATTATTGAATCTATTTATTACAAATATCTAATTAAAAGAGAATGAATGAATTGATTGCTTGATTGATTGGTTGATTGAAGATTTGCTAAATAAATAAATAAAAAGATAAAAGAAAATACTAAGGAAAATAAAAGATAAAAGATATAAGGTTGTGAATTCTTTTAATATCATTTAAAAGATGAAGTGATTATTTTATGTTTGTGTAATAGATCAGTTTACTAACCTGGAACACTAAATTATGTAAAAGCCTCTTCCGATGGTCAACTACAAATACCCAGTATAACCCAATTGAACCATATTCCTATGTCAACCACATTACCTGGATTCATTAAGTCTAAGTTCCAATTATGGCTACCCCCGCCCTACAGGTATATTCCTATCCTGTAAGGAAATCTATTAAAGGGTTATCTATCCTCAAGGAAGATCGTGGGCTATTAAGTCTAAGGCTGAAACCTAAAATCTATGTCTAGTTCATTTTAGATTTACCATTTCAATCTTATTGGTGATCAGACAATAAGAAGCATTAAGCTTAAGACTTAATAAGTAAACTTAAATTATCCAAACTATAAAATAATCCCTTATAAACTAGTGATATTAAAAGTTATCACAACCCCTAGATAACTAACACATAACTAGGACTAATAAAAACATAAAAGTAAAAGACATATAAATAAAAATACTGAAAAGTAAAATAAAATAAAATGTTAAGGTAAAAGGAATTAATCCTACTACTACTTATTTAGATATCTCCCATTAAAATAATATAAAAACCTGTGATTAATTCAACCAGCCATAAAGGCGGAACCAAAATAACCAGCCATAAAGGCGGAATATATGTTTTATTATCCACCGACCAATCTGGCGGTATCCTGATTAAGTCCAATTTAAATAGTAAATATATTATTTTAAGGGAGATGAATCTAAATAGTAATAGTAAAAGAAATTACCTTTCACCCGAACATAAAGAAATTACCGCATCACGGTAAATAGTAAAAACTGTAAAAAGTAAAAAGTAAATAGTAAAAACTGAAAAGTAAATAGTAAATAGTAAAAACTGTAAAAGAAAGTAAAAAGTAAAAATAAATTACTATTATTACAAAAAGTAATTAAAATTATTTACAAAACTTAAAAAAAGTAAAAACTAAAGACTTTTAGAGAGAGAAACTCTCTCTTTAGAAGGAATCGAAGAGAGAGGATGGGATACAAATTTCTGAAATCGGGTCTGAATTTATAGGCTTCGATAGGGTGCGCGCGTCGCGCGCGCGGGCCAGCGTCGCGACGCGCGCTACAGTGACACGTGTCACTTGCTGGTTCGTTGACTCAGATCGGATCCGCTGACGTGGCACTGTTCATGACGTCATTGCTTACGTCATGCTGACGTGTCAACTGTTCATGACGTCATTGCTTACGTCATGCTGATGATGTGGAAGGCGACGTGGCGACACGTGGGGCGGCGGCCGTCGGACGAATGAGATGTTGACACGTGTCACGCTGTGATTGGCTTATGATGACGTGGCATGTTGACTCGGTTGACTTGCTGACGTGGCTGCTGATGTGGACGATGATGTGGCGACACGTGGCATGACACGTTGGGCGGTGGCCGTCCGAGCAATGAGATTTCGACACGTGGCACGGCGCATTTTAGCATCTCCGATGTGATGGTGACACGTGGCATGCGCACGTTAGCAAAGTCAACTTTTCTCAGATTCTGATTTTGTGGACCCGGCGCATTTTAGCAACTTAGGCGCAGGATGGGCGTCGCGGCGCGCAAGGATACAGCGTCGCGACGCGCAGAAGATGGAATTTTTCCTGTTGACTCATTTTTGACCGGTTTTGTCCCAAATTGCCTCCAGTGCTATCCAAACTTTATTTATCTGCAAAATAACAACAAAACACATCAAAACGTTCATAAATCTCGAGAAACAATACAAAACATTAGGTCAAATGAGTGGGAAATAGTGATATAAATACCACTCATCAACCCCCAAACCTAACATTTTGCTAGTCCTCGAGCAAAACAGAAAATAAAATAACATAATAAAATTTAACTAAGCCACTTCGTAGGGATCACGATTGCATTTAGCATATGCAACAAGCCTTTAAACCCCTAGGTGTCCCTAGTGGACGAGTGTAGTCTCGTGAGGGTTTACAGCAATGATACCCACAAACATTTTACAAAAGTAAAAAGTTAGTAAAACTAATGCACACAAAAGCAAAAAGACAAGCGAAAAGAGAATAAAGAAAAATAGTGACTAATCAGGTGAAAATTCTACTTCAAGTTACTAGTTGTTTTGTTTCTTTCTAAATTACCGAATAAGTAAATTCTCCGATTATTTTTACCATTCTTCATATACACAGCCAACAAAATATTAATCAACTCATTTTTGCCCACAACAGTCATAAGTGCAGTTGATAAGAGAGTAATATTTTTGTCCTAAAGTTTTATCAAATTTCACACCTTTTTGTAGCAAATGGAATAATTTTCTGATTTTTCTGATTTTTTCTTTGATTTTTTATCTATTTTTTTATTTATATACAATACCTTCCGTCTATGTAGCGAGCTTTGGGTCGGTGGCTCCCAAACCAGTTGGCTTGGCTTAGGGCACCAGGTGTTAAGACACCCCTACGAACTTAATTACTCAGACTTCAGATATATATATTTTTGCAGCATCTTCGATCCATGTAACGAGCTTTGGGCCAGTGACTCCCAAACCAGTTGGTTTTAGGGCACTAGGTGTTAAAACACCCTTACAGACTTAATAACTCGGATCTCGGACGTTTTTTTTTTTTTTTTTTTTTTTTTTACTCCATCACTATTTAGAGATGCTTCCTCCAATTAAACTATAGCACGGAATATTACAAACTTTTCAATTTTAGCTCATGACTGTATGTTTCCATGTAAGTTCATAATACCTGTCAACTGAACATATGAAGATTCATTTTAGTCAGATTTATGGAGAATTCACAAATTAAATAATTTAAAAGGAAATAAACAACAATTAACTTGTTTTGAAATAAATGGTTTGAGATACGTATCAGGAGTGAAAACTCCTTACTCAGCTATCTCTTTACCAATTCCACCTTTTTAGTCAAAACAGAAATACGAAAATGCAAAATATTTTTGTAATTTTTGAAAAATTTTCAATTTTTGTTTTTTTTTCGAAAAATTTTGGACTAAAAATAAAAAAACATACAAACTAAAAACAAGGTACTAATCAACTAAATCCCTCCCCCAAACCTAAATGAGACATTGTCCCCAATGTCTTAAACAGTAAAAGGAGAGTTAGAAGGTTGTACCTGGTTAGCTGAAATCTACAGGAAATTAAAGGTTAAGATCCAGATTAATTCGACGCCTCTTACCACGATCGTCCTCAGACCAATTTATCTTTGATAGGATAGGGTCAACTTGTGGTTCATAGGCTATGAGTTGGTCTATTAGATCCGGAGCAAGTCTGGCAGTGAAGAGGAGTTCTTTCATAGGTTTTGACACGAACCCATTTCTCCGAGCATCATCAAGAAACACACAAAGAAAATCAAAATCCATCAACATGAGTAGTCCAATTGGTTTCTGGTGTATGTTCAGGTTCGCCCAAGATAGTACAATAAAAATTTCCTCCAATGTACCCAAGCCACCTGGCAAAGCAATAAAAGCATCAGCACGGTTAATCATTTCTACCAGTCGTTCAGACATACCTGACACGATCAGTTCCTCTCCGTTTGATGATCCAATAAGATTTGCCTCTGCCAAGGGTTTTGGGACGATTCCCAAAACGTGACTGCCTCCTTCCTGTACGGCTTTTGAAACAACCCCCATAAGTCCGAGATTTCCTCCGCCATATATTAGGTGCATATTTCTTGCAGCTAAAACTCGACCCAATTCCCGTGCTGCTTCTATGTATTGTGGTTTAGTACCAACAGTACTACCACAAAACACACAGATGTTTTCAACTCGTCTTCTTGAAGTGGCTTCCATTTTTTATGTATTTCTTTTTCAAATCAGGATGCCTTCAAAAGTGCAATGACGGGCTGAATTTATAGTACCTGAAAAAAGGGTGAGTAATAATAGCAGAAGTATCTTCCAGAGGACGTTTGTTAGCTAAACAACAAAAGAAATCGTGAAAGGTCAAAAAGTCTGGATCCTGTCTACGAAAATAAAGATAATTACAACAGAAAAGCGAATCAAAGCAATAATTAAGGCAACGGAATTGTGTACGCAATACGCCACTCGCTTAGTATAAATTCATTAGAATGAGTCTCAAGATTTCATTCTTTATTCAGCCATCGCTAATGAATTGTTTCTTATATTTGCTTGCCAAACACAATTCCTTCTGTCTTAAAATGCTTCGTTTGTGCCTTTCCCTACAAAAATAACACACAAAATAAAAAGTTCACAAATATGAAAAATAAATTACAACAAATTGCATGGGTTGCCTCCCTGCTAGCGCTGAATTTTTCGTCTTCAGCCAGACGTGACTGAAATCTATCTGTCAAGGAGGTTTTATGTCGTTTTGGATGTCCGATTAAGGACAATCCCGTGAGCGTTGCTTTTGAAGGGTCTCTTCCAACGGTAAAGTGGCAAAAAGAATTTTGTCTCATTCAGTGCTCGTGCCACCTTTTTACTCTTGTTGTTCAGTGGTTCCTGAATGCTCTGGATCTTTATTAAGGTCAGACATTTGCTCCTCCATTTGCTCTTCTTTTTGCCACCTTTTCTTCACAGATGTATTTGAAATTTCTGCATTTAGCTCTTCATCTGTCATCTGTGAAATACATGCATCAAAATTGTCAACCTGAGGATGAAAAGAAATGTCAGATTTTAGGTCTTCATCCTCTGATCTGGATGAAATAATTGGCTTAGGTAGATCTTCTTCAAACATTTGTGCAAAGCATTCTCCAAGATCTTCATTTTGAGGCTTGAAAGTTTGATCCTCCGTTGTTGGTGCAGTTGGAATAAATGGATCAGCTTCCTCCTCGTCAGAGTCAGAATAATAAAAATCAAATCGAGACTTTGCCGGTTCGGGTTCCTGAACTGATACCTCTGGTTGTTGATACTGCTCAGCCTCCTCCTCTGTTGAAATGTCATTGTGAAATGATTGGTACTTGAAGGCTTCATCAGTGTCATCTGGAACTGGTTCTTGAGGTATATAGTTCTGGTTTTCTGTTAATTGTCTGATCTGATCTGTCATTCTCTGTATGGATTCTGTGTTACTCTGAACTTGTGCATCAAATTGAGCTGCTTGTTCTTGAACATGTGAATCAATTGATCTTCTTCTGATGGTTCTGGTTGTTGATGAAGATCAAAGGTAGATGGTGGATAAGATGGAAAATGTGGTTCTGTGAAATGTGATGGCTCTTCATAGCATGATTGTCTCCAGAAATTCTCCCACTCTGATCGATATATACATTGATCGCTCGGGTGGTTACTATCACAAATCACACATCTCCCCATTTCGTTCTGATGAACAAATGTAGCATTGCTTGGTTCTGGCATCCAGTGATAATCATTGGGCTCGACAACAGGCCACAGAAAACCGGACTGTTGCTCCCAGATTTGGGGTGTATCTTCTTGTAAAGCACGTAGTCTCTCAATCTCCCAGTAGTGTTCCATTTTTAAGTCACCTGAAATCAAAAGAAAGAAATAAAAATTACAGATAAAAATAAAGAAAATTAGATACAAGTAAATTAGATAGCTTCAAAATTAACAACTCAAGAAATATAAGTCCCCGGCAACGGCGCCAAAAACTTGACCGGCGTAAACACACACGTATAACGCAAGCGCACGTATCGTTCAAGTAGTATAAAAATATCGATCCCACGAGGACTTAATTCCTACTGTTGTTATTAATTATTGAATCTATTTAATTACAAATATCTAATTAAAGGGAGAATGGAATTGATTGCTTGATTGATTTGGTTGATTGAAGATTTGCTAAATAAATAAATAAAAAGATAAAAGAAAATACTAAGGAAAATAACAGATAAAAAGATATAAGGTTGTGAATTCTTTTAATATCATTTAAAAGATGAAGTGATTATTTTATGTTTGTGTAATAAATCAGTTTACTAACCTGGAACACTAAATTATGTAAAAGCCTCTTCCGATGGTCAACTACAAATACCCAGTATAACCCAATTGAACCATATTCCATGTCAACCACATTACCTGGATTCATTAAGTCTAAGTTCCAATTATGGCTACCCCCGCCCTACAGGTATATTCCTATCCTGTAAGGAAATCTATTAAAGGGTTATCTATCCTCAAGGAAGATCGTGGGATTAAGTCTAAGGCTAATGAAACCTAAAATCCCTATGTCTAGTTCATTTTAGATTTACCATTCAATCTTATTGGTGATCAGACAATAAGAAGCATTAAGCTTAAGACTTAATAAGTAAACTTATTATTACCCAAACTATAAAATAATCCCTTATAAACTAGTGATATTAAAAGTTATCACAACCCCTAGATAACTAACACATAACTAGGACTAATAAAAACATAAAAATAAAAGACATAAAATAAAAATACTGAAAAGTAAAATAAAATAAAATGTTAAGGTAAAAGGAATTAATTTCTACTACTACTTATTTAGATATCTCCCATTAAAATAATATAAAAACTTGTGATTAATATCAACCAGCCATAAAGGGAACCCCCCCAAAATAACCAGCCATAAAGGCGGAAATAATGTTTATTATCCACCGACCAATCTGGCGGTATCCTGATTAAGTCCAATTTAAATAGTAAATATATTATTTTAAGGGAGATGAATCTAAATAGTAATAGTAAAAGAAATTACCTTTCACCCGAACATAAAGAAATTACCGCATCACGGTAAATAGTAAAAACTGTAAAAAGTAAAAAGTAAATAGTAAAAACTGTAAAAAGTAAATAGTAAATAGTAAAAACTGTAAAAGAAAGTAAAAAGTAAAAATTAAATTACTATTATTACAAAAAGTAATTAAAATTATTTACAAAACTTAAAAAAAGTAAAAACTAAAGACTTTTAGAGAGAGAAACTCTCTCTTTAGAAGGAATTGAAGAGAGAGGATGGGATACAAATTTCTGAAATCGGGTTCTGAATTTATAGGCTTCGATAGGGTGCGCGCGTCGCGCCGCGCGGCCAGCGTCGCGACGCGCGCTACAGTGACACGTGTCACTTGCTGGTTCGTTGACTCAGATCTGATCCGCTGACGTGGCACTGTTCATGACGTCATGCTTACGTCATGCTGACGTGTCAATTGTTCATGACGTCATTGCTTACGTCATGCTGATGATGTGGAAGGCGATTGGGCGACACGTGGGGCGGCGGCCGTCGGACGAATGAGATGTTGACACGTGTCACGCTGTGATTGGCTTATGATGACGTGGATGTTGACTCGTTGACTGGCTGACGTGGCTGCTGATGTGGACGATGATGTGGCGACACGTGGCATGACACGTTGGGCGGTGGCCGTCCGAGCAATGAGATTCGACACGTGGCACGGCGCACATTTTAGCATCTCCATGTGATGGTGACATGTGGCATGCGCACGTTAGCAAAGTCAACTTTTCTCAGATTTTCTGATTTTTGGGACCCGGCGCATTTTAGCAACTTAGCGCAGCAGGTGGGCGTCGCGGCGCGCAAGGATACAGCGTCGCGACGCGCAGAAGATGGAATTTTTCCGTTGACTCATTTTTGACCGGTTTTGTCCCAAATTGCCTCCAGTGCTATCCAAACTTTATTTATCTGCAAAATAACAACAAAACACATCAAAACGTTCATAAATCTCGAGAAACAATACAAAACATTAGGTCAAATGAGTGGGAAATAGTGATATAAATACCACTCATCAAAAGCTCGTAAAGTGAAGTATTTGAACGAAATTGAAAATTCAATACTAGCCTCCCACTATTTTTCGGCGAGCCTCTAACCCTCTTTTGAGTACTCAAGAAACCTAGTTTCCTAGTGGGCTAGGATCCCGTTAAATAACACACAACCTTGACTTTGGCCAACAAGCTGTATGATATTTAACTAGTAGATCTCTAAGATCAATTGGATCTCATCCATTCCTAGATCCGGTAGGTGGATCTCCAAGTCCGAAACATATATACAATATATATATGCCAATATATCCAATATATTTCCCTAACCTTTTCCTCTGAATCAACTAAGCCTTGGCTTTGGCACAACAAGCTTAATGATTCCAGTTAAGCGGAACCCATTGACATTGGAATGCTTCGTAATCGATGTCGATGGACAAGAAGTGATCTTGACTTTGGCCAAAAAATCACAACTTAGACAAGACATACGATATGGAACAAAGCCTTCATGATTCAAACACATCTGCGATGGACAAATGTCTTGACTTTGGCCAACAAACTAATGCCAATCTTGGATCTTGAGTAAGAATCACTCAATGGAAGGAAAAAGCTTAATATTTATTGAGGGTTTTTCGCGTAAATTGGCAACCAGTTTATTATCTTTGATTAGGTATCATCATACACCCTTAAGCATGTATTCTAAAAGCATAATAAGGCCCGGTAAATAAATTAATAATGATATTGACCGACGTAAACACACACGTATAACGCAAGCGCACGTATCGTTCAAGTAGTATAAAATATCGATCCCACGAGGACTTAATATCTAATCTATTAATTTTTTGAGGTCAAATGATTACTAGTATCTAAAAGGTTGTTTGATTGATTTGAAATGGTGACGATTCTAAATTTAAAACAGGTAAAAAAATTATTCGAAAGTAGGTTTTAAGAAAATTCAATATTAAAAACTATCTAGGGTTGTGATTTCTTCCAATATCATTTTAAAGATGAAGTGATTATTATGTTTGTGTAATAAATCGGTTTACTAACCTGGAACATAAATTATGCAAAAGCCTCTGTCGATGGTCAGACGAAAATACCCAATTTAACCCAATTGAACCATATGTCTATGTCAACCAAATTATCTGGATTCATTAAGTTTAAGTTCCAATTATGGCTACCCCCGCCCGACAGGTATATGTCTATCCTGTAAGAAAATCTATTAAAGGGTTATCTATCCTCAAGGAAGATCGTGGGCTATTAAGTCTAAGGCTGAAACCTAAAATTCCTTTGTCAAGTTTATTTTAGATTTACCACATCAATCTTATTAGTGGCCAATTAACAAGACGCATTAAGCTTAAGACTTAATAAGTAAACCTTTAAATTACCCAAACTATAATTTAACCTCTTATAAACCGGTGATATTGGATTTCATCATAACCCTATAATTGGCTTAGTTACGACACATATTTACGAGTAGTAAAAAAAACTTAAAAAAAATAAAAGACATAAAGTAAAATACTGAAAATTAAATACTGAAAAGTAAATGCTGAAAGTAAATGCTGGAATTAAATACTGAAAATTGAAAAATGATGAAAAGTAAATGCTGAAAGTAAATTACTGAAAAGTAAAAACTGAAAATTAAAGAAAGAAAAGTACTGTGCGTTAAAAGTAAATTGCGGAAAGTAAAAACTGAAAAGTAAAGAAAAGAAAGTGCGAAAGCGGAAATTAATTACTGAAAGCTTTAAAAATAAACAACAATAAACAATCTTCTTAGTATTCTTAAGGAATTCCTTAGAAGAAAGTATGAATTTTACAAATGAAATGACTTGGTATTTATAGGCAAAATTTTGCCTCCATCAAATCATCCACCAATTCAATTATTAATTGCTCCACTAATTGCTCCACCAAATCTATTATTAATTGCTCCACTAATCTCTTATCATGTTTGGTGATGATTTGATAATTTTTATTATTTATTTATTAATTTATTTTTTGCTTTGAAAATGATTGATTGAAGTGACTTTAATAATTACACACAACACACTTCTGGATGGTTCATCAATTTCGGGCATGAAATCATCAGAATTCGAAATATTTTGTCTTTAAAAGCTGTAGATCTTTGAGTCTTCGTTAATCTGGAACTTGAATCAGCTCAATCCGATATCGGAGTAAAACGTTATGCCCAAAATACGACAGATGCGCAAAACTGGAATTTCCAAAACTACACTTCGTCAAAAACGCCCTTTCAAGTTTCCAATCTCCAAAATTAAAATATCAAGTCCAATAATTGCCCTTATTTGACCCATATTTCATCCTAAATGATTTCATTGAGATCCGATATTATTTTATCTGCAAAATAAACTAAAACACATCAAAACGTTCATCAAACACGAGAAACTAAACAAAATATTAAGTTAAAGGGGCGGTAAATATTGATATATTTTCCGCTCATCACACCCCCAAACCTAACATTTTGCTAGTCCTCGAGCAAAACAACAAAATAAAATACAAGAAACAATTAAAATTAAACTAAGCCACTTTCATAGGGATCACAGTTGCATTTAGCATATGCAACAAGCCTTTAAACCCCTAGGTGTCCATAGTGGACGAGTTATAGTCTCGTGAGGGCTTACAGCAACGATACCCACAAACGTTTTACAAAAGTAAAAAGGTAGTGAAACTAATGCACACAAAAGCAAAAAGGCAAGAGAAAAGGGAAAAGAGAATAAAGAAGTTAGTGACTAATCAGGTGAAACTTCTACTCCAAATCAATAGTTGTTTTGTTTCATTCTAAATTACCGAATAAGTAAATTCTCCGATTATTTTTACCATTCTCCATATACACAGTCGACAAAATATTAATCAACTCATTTTTGCCCACAACAATCATAAGTGTAGTTGATAAGAGAGTAAAATTTTTGTCCTTAAGTTCTATCAGATTTCACACCTTTTTGTAGCAATGGAATAATTTTTCTGATTTTTTTTTTCTTTGATTTTTTTTTTCTATTTTTTATTTATATACAATATCTTTCGTCTATGTAGCGAGCTTTGGGTTGGTGACTCCCAAACCAGTTGGCTTTAGGGCACCAGGTGTTAAGACACCCCTACGAACTTAATTACTCAGACTTCAGATATATATATTTTTCGCAGCATCTTTGATCTATGTAACGAGCTTTGGGTCAGTGACTCCTAAACCAGTTGGCTTTAGGCACTAGGTGTTTTAAAACACCCTTACAGACTTAATAACTCGGACCTCAGATTTTTTTTTTTACTCCATTGCTTTTTGAGATGCTTCCTCTAATTAAACTAGAGCACTGAATATTACAACTTTTCAATTTTAGCTTATGTCCGTATGTTACTATGCATGTTGATAATACCTGCCAACTGAGCATATGAAGATCCATTTTAGTCAGTATTATGGAGAATTCACAAATTAAATAATTCAAAATGAAATAAACAAAAATTAACTTGTTCCGAAATAGGTTTGAGATACGTCTCAGGAGTGGAAACTCCTTACTCAGCTATCTCTTACCAATTTCACCTTTTAGTCAAAATAAAAACACAAAAACGCAAAATATTTTTGTAATTTTTGAAAATTTTTCATTTTTTTTTGTATTTTTCGAAAAATTTTGGACTAAAAAAAAAACAACACACAACTAAAAACAAGGTACTAATCAACTAATTCCCTCCCCAAACCTAAATGAGACATTGTCCCCAATGTCTTAAACAGTAGAAGAAGAGTTTAGAAGGTAGTATCTGGTTAGTTGAAATTCTACAAGAAATTAAAGGTTAAGATCCAGATTAACACGACGCCTCTTACCACGATCGTCCTCGGACCAATTTATCTTTGAAAGGATAGGGTCAACTCGTGGTTCATAGGCTAAGAGTTGATCAATTAGATCCGGAGCAGTTCTGGCAGTAAAGAGAAGTTCTTTCAAAGGTTTTGACACGAACCCATTTCTCTGGGCATCATCAAGAAACACACAAAGAAAATCATAAAATCCATCAACGTTAAACAGCCCAATTAGTTTCTGGTGTATGTTCAAGTTCGCCCAAGATAGCACAATAAAAATTTCCTCCAATGTACCCAAGACACCTGGCAAAGCAATAAAAGCATCAGCACGGTTAATCATTTCTACCAAACGTTCAGACATATCTGGCACGATCAGTTCCTCTCCGTTTGATGGTTCAATAAGATTTGCTTCTGCCAAGGGTTTGGGATGATTCCCAAAATGTGACTGCCTCCTTCTTGTACAGCCTTTGAAATGATCCCCATTAGTCCAAGATTGCCTCCGCCATATATTAAGTGCATATTCCTTACAGTTAAGACTCGACCCAATTCCTGTGCTGCTTCTACGTATTGTGGCTTAACACCAACACTACTACCGCAAAACACACATATGTTCTCAACTCGTCTTCGTGAAGTGGCTTCCATTTTTATATGTATTTCTTTCTCAACTCTGGATGCCTTCAAAAGTGCAATGACGGGCTGAATTTATAGTACCTGAAAAGGGTGAGTAAAAATAGCACAAGTATCTTCCAGAGGACGATTAATAGCGAAATAATATCGTGATAGTCAAAAAGGTCTGGATCCTGTCGGACAAAATTAAAAGAAAACAACAAAACAAATCACAATTATTAAGAAAAGACAAAGAGATATAATATTTACAAGAAAAGTAACGGCTTGATTGACGTCTATGCGTCAGGGACAAGCTTCCCATCCAATTTTCTTATAAACTGGCAAAAAGGGTCTTTTTTAGTCAGATTCCCAAGACTTAATTGTTGTCTTTCTTTTTGGAATTGTGTATGTAATTTGCGAATAGCTATGTGAACATATCCACTGGGATGAGTCTCAAGAGTTGAAGATATATCATCTAAAGACTTCTTACTCAAGCCATCCCTAATGAATTTAATTTTGTCTTCGCGATTATCAAACACCATTCCTAAAGAACGACAACGAGTATTGCAATTCCAGCGTGCACATTTGTAACAAACACCCATTTGTTTAGCTCTACGTTTCTTTGCATAGGTGCTTCTTCCAAAACCAGGCAGATGTGAAATAAAAGAGTCAGAAGACTCACCTGCCAATCAGACTCGTGCTTCAATTACCCAACGAATGTCATTAGGAACACCATGGATTGTTAGTAATCTCATCTGTTCCAAGCGAGCTTTGTAGACTTTCATCAGAGAGTTTTGAGGGAGAGAAGGAAATTGCTTGTGAAGATTTGCGAGAACTTCTTCCATCTTGAAATGACTAAACCTGTAAAAATTAAACACACAAAAAATAAAACACACCAGATCACAATATATACAAAAATTGCATGGGTTGCCTCTCTGTTAGTGCTAAGTTTAGAGTCGTCAGCCAGACTTGACTTCTCGAACATTAAGCTAGATCTGAAGTGTAACACTTTTTTTTGTCGCTCAAATAATTCTCCCCAGTAGTGCTTGACACGCTTTTTTTTAACCTTGAAAGTCTTGTTGGAGTCAGGATCATGTATCTCAACGGCTCTATTTGGTAAAACTTTGGTGATTACAAATGGACCTGACCACCGTGATTTTGGTTTCCATGGGAAGAATTTCACCCTTGATTTGTTTAACAGTACCTTCTGCCCTTGTTCCAGTTGTATGCGCACTAACTTCTCATCATGTTTTTTCTTGCCCTTTTCTTTGTACAATTTGGCATCCTTAAAAGGCTGATTGTGAATTCCTCCAATTCATTGAGCTGGTGGAACTTTTTCTGTTCTGTTGCTTGTAGAGCAAGAATTGGCTCTTTCAGTGCAAAAGATGCTTTATCTTTAGGCTCCACAGGCAATTGACATGTTTTAAGTTTGTCAGTAGAACTTTGTCTTTCATCAGAGTTCTGAACGGTACTGTGTATCACATCAAGTTTGAAACATTCCTCATTCTTTTCATCATCTGGGAAATTCATGGCCTTGAAACATTGAATGTTACTTCTTGGTCATGTACCCTCATAGTTAATTCTCCTTTTTGTACATCAATAATGGTTCGACCTGTAGCTACGAATGGTCTCCCGAGAATGATCGGCACGTCTTCGTCTTCTTCCATATCAAGGACAATAAAATATGCTGGGAAAATGAATTTGTCAACCTTGACCAGCACATCCTCAACTACGCCTATTGGAAATACGAGTGTTCTATCAGCAAGTTGTAGAGAGACTGAGGTGGGCATTGTTTCTCCAATCTGTAATTTCCTGAAAATAGAAAAAGGCATCAAGTTAACTCTCGCACCTAAATCACACAGAGCCTTACCAAAGTTATGTTCTCATATGATGCAAGGAACATCGAAACTGCCAGGATCTTTCAACTTTGGGGGAAGTTTCCTTTGAATGATAGCGCTGCATTCTTCTGATAATGCTACTGTCTCGAAATCTCCCAATCTCCGCTTTCATGAAAGAATGTCTTTCATGAATTTGGCATAGCTGGGCATTTGTTCCAATGCTTCTGCAAATGGAATGTTGATATGCAGCTTTTTGAAGATTTCGAGGAACCGAGAAAACTGCTTGTCCAATTTGTTCTTCTGAAGACGTTGAGGAAAAGGTGGAGGTGGAATGCTTTGTTCTTTTTCCTTTGCTTCTTTTTCCTCCATCTGTTGCTTTGTTTCTTTTACAACTTCCTCAGCAGCTGTTTTGGCTCCAACATCTTTGTTGATTTCAGTACCGCTTTTTAACATGATGGCATGACATTGCTCCTTTCCCATGTTCCTTGGATTTGGCTCTGTGTTGCTAGGAAGGGTACCTGGCGGTCTGTAACTCTGAGCATTTGCCAGTTTTCCATTTGATTCTCCAGTGCTTTAATAGAAGCAGATTGACCTTGAATTAATGCTGCTTGGGATTGAAACATAGCATCATATCTTGGCCTAGATATTGAAACATAGTATCATATCTTGCTGCTTGAGAGTCGTGTTTTGCTTCTATCTTTTTCAAGTGGGTCAACACTCTGTTATTCCTGGTTCATTTTCCTGCTCCTGGCTTTTGTTCTGTTGCTGGAATCCATGTGGTGGATAGTTCTACTGTTGGCCTGAATTGTTGCTCCATGATAAATTAAGGTGATTCCTCCACCCTGGGTTGTAGGTGTTGGAATATGGATTGTTTCCCTGTCTGTTGAAATTATTGACATAATTCACCATTTCTTCAAGTTGGTTCAACTCTGGTGCTCCTCCATATGGTGAACTTGTGGATCCAGTGGTAAGAGTCTCCATGAATTTGCATATCTGATTTAACTTGGCGTTGACTACTGTATTGGCTCCACTTTCATAAATTCCTGCAATTCTTTGGATCATGCTCATTTCTGTTGGCCACAAGGAATTTTTGTTGGCCATTTCTTCGATTAGGTCCCAGGCTTGATCTTCTCATTTTGCCATTAAAGCTCCTCCAGCAGTAGCATCGATTGTGGTTCTCATTATTCCAGAAAGCCCATTATAGAATGTTTGGACTTGAAGTCATTTTGGAATTTCATGGTGAGGACATTTCTGAAGCAATGTTTGTACCTTTCCCAAGCTTCGCAGAGGGATTCTGAATCTTGTTGTACAAAGGATGTGATGTTTTTCCTCAGTTTTCCGGTTCTGGCTGGTGGAAAGTACTTTGCAAGAAATTTGGTGGCTAAAGTGTTCCAAGTTGTGATGGAACCTGCTGGTAGTGAATGTAGCCAAGCTTTAGCTCTGTCCTTCAGGGAATATGGAAAAGCTCGCAGTCTCATTGCTTCTTCAGCTTCTCGGTTGTAATTAAAAGTGCCGCAAACTTCCAGGAAGTTGCTGATGTGGGCATTGGGATCTTCAGTTGCATTCCCCCCGAACTGAACTGACTGCTGAATCATCTGAATGTATGTTTTGATGTCACACGCATTTGCTGGTAATGGAGGAAGTACAATACAGGAAATGAGTCTGTCAACCACCGGAATGGTTCTGTCTCGAATGGGAATTAGTGGTGCAACCTCCAACGGTTCAGGTTCCATGTTAATGATTGCTTCTTGGCCTTCTCGCCTTTCTCTTCTCAACTGTCTGATGGTTCTTTCAATTTATGGGTCAAGCGGTCGGAGTTCATAGCTTCTGGTTCGTCTCATGTAATTTATGAGAACCTGAAACACAAGAAAAAAAAAATAATAAGTAAAAATAAATTAGATACAAGTAACGTATCTAACCACTAAACTAATAGTAAAAGATAAATAAGTCTCCGGCAACGGCGCCAAAAACTTGACCGGCGTAAACACACACGTATAACGCAAGCGCACGTATCGTTCAAGTAGTATAAAAATATCGATCCCACGAGGACTTAATATCTAATCTATTAATTTTACGAGGTCAAATGATTACTAGTATCTAACAGGTTGTTTGATTGATTTGAAATGGTGACGATTCTAAATTTAAAAACAAGTAAATAAAATTGTTCGAAAGTAGGTTTTAAGAAAATTCAATATTAAAAACTATCTAGGGTTGTGATTTCTTCCAATATCATTTTAAAGATGAAGTGGTTATTTTATGTTTGTGTAATAAATCGGTTTACTAACCTGGAACACTAAATTATGCAAAAGTCTCTGTCGATGGTTAGACGTAAATACCCAGTTTAACCCAATTGAACCATATGTCTATGTCAACCAAATTATCTGGATTCATTAAGTTTAAGTTCCAATTATGGCTACCCTCGCCCGACAGGTATATGTCTATCCTGTAAGGAAATCTATTAAATGGTTATTTATCCTTAAGGAAGATCGTGGGCTATTAAGTCTAAGGCTGAAACCTAAAATTCATTTGTCAAGTTTATTTTAGATTTACCACATCAATCTTATTAGTGGCCAGACGCATTAAGCTTAAGACTTAATAAGTAACCTTTAAATTACCCAAACTATAATTTAACCCCTTATAAACCGGTGATATTGGATTTCATCACAACCCAGATAACTGGCTTAGTTACGACACATATTTATGAGTAGTAAAAAAAACTTAAATAAAATAAAAGACATAAAGTAAAATACTGAAATTAATACTGAAAAGTAAATGCTGGAATTAAATACTGAAAATTAAATGCTGAAAGTAAATGCTGAAAGTAAATTACTGAAAAGTAAATTGCTGAAAACTAAATTACTGAAAAGTAAATTGCTGAAAGTAAATTACTGAAAAGTAAAAACTGAAAATTAAAGAAAGAAAAGTATTGTGCGTAAAAGTAAATTGCGGAACGTAAAAACTGAAAAGTAAAGAAAAGAAAGTGCGAAAGCGGAAATTAATTACTGAAAGCTTTAAATAAACAAACAAGATACAATCTTCTTAGTATTCTAAAGGAATTCCTTAGAAGAAAGTATGAATTTTACAAATGAAATGGCTTGGTATTTATAGGCAAAATTTTGCCTCCATCAAATCATCCACCAAATCAATTATTAATTGCTCCACTAATTGCTCCACTAATTGCTCCACTAATTGCTCCACCAAATCTATTATTAATTGCTCCACTAATCTCTTATCATGTTTGGTGATGATTTGATAATTTTTATTATTTATTTATTAATTTATTTTTTTCTTTGAAAATGATTGAAAGTGACTTTAATAATTACACACAACACACTTCTGGATGGTTCATCAATTTCGGGCATGAAATCGTCAGAATTCGAAATTATTTTGTCTTTCAAAGCTGTAGATCTTTGAGTCTTCTTTAATCTGGAACTTGAATCAGCTCAATCCGATATTGAAGTAAAACGTTATGTCCAAAATATGACAGATGCGCAAAACTGGAATTTCCAAAACTACACTTCGTCAAAAACGCCATTTCAAGTTTCCAATCTCCAAAATTAAAATATCAAGTCCAATAATTTCCCTTATTTGACCCATATTTCGTCCTAAATGATTTCATTGAGATCCGATATTATTTTATCTGCAAAATAAACTAAAACACATCAAAACGTTCATCAAACCCGAGAAACTAAACAAAATATTAAGTTAAAGGGGCGGTAAATATTGATATATTTTCCGCTCATCAGATATGCGGATGGATATCTCACAGATTGTTCCTAGAATAAATCACTCATTATCCTCTCCCCGGCTAGCACTATTCTAACTTCTACCCAATTACATAACACAATTAAAGAAACCTCATTAACATTGAGGGGAATTAGGTGAGAAGAGAATTACAAAGAATCGAGAGATAAGGCTGGACACGTAGGTCCAATTTAATAATTATAAATTTACAACAATTTCCAAAATTGCCATTTCCCTTCTAATATCCATCTGATATACATTATTCATTCAACACATCCATGTATTCACACAATGCATGTTATTCAATAAATCTAATCCAATTAATTAATCTTTGAATAAAGTGATCATCCAATGTTCAAACAACGATTTGATTTGCGCGACTCCAACTCGTTTAAGAATAAGTACTCAAAGTACGAATTCTTGAATTATATCGAACTACAATTTAAATCTAATTTAATTTGTATTCAATACTAATTCTATATTTAATTCCAAATTAAATAATTACACTTTTAAATGCGCCTTCACGACTTAGATTCCAAATCTAATCTAAATAGGTCTCAAAGCCCAATTAACATCCAATTTCATTTAATTAAAGTCCAATGGGATTTCAATTAATTTCTTAAGGCATGGACTTTGGTCAATATGGGCCAAACCCAAATACCAAAGCCCAATTAAGGAATCACCATATTTGCCAAGAAACCAATTTCGGCCCATTAGGCCCAATTAAACACAAAAGGCCCATTTGTTATATTTGGACTTAATGGAATGGTTTAGGCCCAATTTGGATCCAATCCAATTCTCCTAAACCAACTTGGCCAACTAAGCCCATTAGGCCCAATACAACATTATAAGCCCAATTCTAAATTAAGCCCATTAATCAAATTCTAAAATTCCAAATTTCATAATTTAATTAATTAAAGTGTATTGCACTAATTAATTATCTAAATTAATATTTCCAAAACATCAATTTAATTGATTAATCATGCATCTTCATCATCAATACATGTCCAACATTATTGAAACAAAAATCATCTCATTCCATGATATAAAGCTCACGGCATTTGTAGGGATTTTATATCCGATTCCGATTTCAATCCAATTAAACCATAAATAAATATATCCCATGTCTTTCAAACACATCCAATGATTCAAAAAACAAAATCAACATGACCTAGGGTACCATACTACATTCGGCCAAGCCAAGTTTATTGGGCAAAATTAATCCAATTAATTTTTCATAAAATTGATCATGCATAACTCTAAGTTATCAACATACAAACATACTCAAACAAACAATTTGATTAAAACATGCTCAAATCAAAAATACCCAAATTTTAGTATATAAACCCTAATCATATTTCATGCTCAATAGGCTCCATGATAACATTGTTGGGTTTCTAAGGTGTCCCAAGATCAATTTAAGCAAGAAATAATGTGAATACAAGAAGAAGTATAACGGAAATATACTTACATCGAACGTATTTTGGATGCGTTGATAACAAAAGTTTGCCTTTGAGATGCTCCTCCAAGCTCCTCTTTGAAGTGTTGAATCCAAGCTCCAAGCTTTGATTTGAGATTCCAAGCACAAAGATTGGTTTCCCTAACACCTTGATATGATTCTTCAAGTGCTAGCTTTGGAAATTTTTGCAACAAAAATTTCCCTTTTGCCTTGTGAAGGATTGAGTAGTGAAGTTGTCATCGCTATGAGTTTTCCAAAGCTCTAGCTCAACTATCTGATCAGATCTAGGCTTAGGCCCAAGAGGTCTCTCTATAGTTTAGAGCAACTTCTCGGATCCCAGGACAATCCTGAGATTCATATCCCAGTCTTGAAAGTTCGCGCCATTAAAGACATTGTCGCCCATGATAATATCTATAATGCTCAACTTTCCTGTCATCTTAATTGCAATAGTCAAACTATTCAATTAACGATGTTTGGGTACAGTCTAACTGTTACAAGAAAAATAATAAAATATTAGTCCAACTAATAAATATTTATTGACGAAAATAATTTGAAAGCGCGTAAAGCCAAGTATTTGAATGAAATTGCAAATTCAATACTGGCCTCGCACTATTTTTCGGCGAGCCTCTAACCCTATGTTGAGTACTCGGGAAACTGATGAGCGGAAAATATATCAATATTTACCGCCCCTTTAACTTAATATTTTGTTTAGTTTCTCGGGTTTGATGAACGTTTTGATGTGTTTTATTTTATTTTGTAGATAAAATAATATCGGAACTCAATGAAATCATTTAGGACGAAATGTGGGTCAAATAAGGGCAAAAATTGGACTTGACATATTAATTTTGGAGATTGGAAACTTTAAAGGGCGTTTTAACGAAGTGCAGTTTTTGAAATTCCTGTTTTGTGTATCTGTCGTAATTTGGGCATAACGTTTTACTCCGATATCGGATTGAGCTGATTCAAGTTCCAGATTAAAGAAGACTCAAATATCTACAGCTTTGAAAGACAAAATAATTTCTAATTCTGAATATTTCATGCCCGAAATTGATGAACCATCCAGAAGTGTGTTGTGTGTAATTATTAAAGTCACTTTCAATCATTTTCAAAGCAAAAAAATAAAGTAATAAATAAATAATAAAAATTATCAATCACCACACAACATGATAATGATATAGTGGAGCAATTATATGGATTTGGTGGAGCAATTAGTGGAGCAATTATAATTGATTTGGTGGATGATTTGATGGAGGCAAAATTTTGCCTATAAATATCAAGTCATTTCATTTGTAAAATTCATACTTTCTTCTAAGGAATTCCTTAAGAATACTAAGAAGATTGTATCTTGTTTGTTTATTTATAGCTTTTCGTAATTAATTTCCGCTTTCGCACTTTCTTTTCTTTACTTTTCAGTTTTTACTTTCCGCAATTTACTTTTACGCACAATATTTTTCTTTCTTTAATTTTCAGTTTTTACTTTTCAGTAATTTACTTTCAGCAATTTACTTTCAGCAATTTACTTTCAGCAATTTACTTTTCAGTAATTACTTTCAGCATTTAATTTTCAGTATTTAGTTTCAGCATTTACTTTCAGCATTTACTTTTCAGTATTTAATTTTCAGTATTTTACTTTATGTCTTTTATTTTATTTAAGTTTTTTTTTACTACCCGTAAATATGTGTCGTAACTAAGCCAGTTATCCGGGGTTGTGATGAAATCCAATATCACCGGTTTATAAGGGGTTAGATTATAGCTTGGGTAATATAAAGATTTATTTATTGAGTCCTAATCTTAATGCTTTTTCATTAACTGGCAATTAATAAAATTGAACTGAGAAACTTAAAATGAACTAGACATAGGGATTTTAAGTTTAAGACCTTAGACTCAATAGTCCACGATCTTCCTTGAGGATAGATAACCTTTTAATAGATTTCCTTACAGTAGACATATACCTGTCGGGCGGGGGTAGCCATAATTGGAACTTAAACTTAATGAATCCAGATAATTTGGTTGACATAGACATATGGTTCAATTGGGTTAAACTGGGTATTTGTGTCTGACCATCGACAGAGGCTTACACATAATTTAGTGTTCCAGGTTAATAAATCAATATATTACCCAACTTTAAGATAAAAATTTCATCTTTAAAATGATATTGGAAGAAATCACAACCCGAGATAGTTTTAATATTGAATTTTCTTAAAACCTACTTTCGAACAATTTTATTTACTTGTTTTTAAATTTAGAATCGTCACCATTTCAAATCAATCAAACAACCTGTTAGATACTAGTAATCATTTGACCCCATAAAATTAATAGATTATATATTAACTCCTCGTGGGATCGATATTCTTATACTACTTGAACGATACGTGCGCTTGCGTTATACATGTGTGTTTACTCCGGTCAAGTTTTTGGCGCCGTTGCCGGGGACTTATTTATCTTTTAATATTAGTTTAGGGGTTAGATACGTTACTTGTATCTAATTTCTTTTTACTTATTGTTTTTGTTTTCTTGTGTTTCAGGTTCTCAGAAAGTACATGAGACGAACTAGAAGCTTTGAACTTCGATCGCTTGACCCAGAAATTGAAAGAACCATCAGGAAGTTGAGAAGGGAAAGGCGAGAAGGCCAATAAGCAATCATTAACATGGAACCTGAACCGTTGGAGGTTGCACCACCAATTCCCATTCGAGACAGAACCATTCCGGTGGTTGACAGACTCATTTCCTGTATTGTAGTTCCTCCCTTACCAGCAAATGCGTGTGACATCAAAACATGCATTCAGATGATTCAGCAGTCAGTTCAGTTCGGGGGGAATGCAACTGAAGATCCTAATGCCCACATCAGTAACTTCCTAGAAGTTTGCGGCACTTTCAACTACAACAGAGCATCAGAAGAAGCAATGAGACTGCGAGTTTTTCCATATTCCTTGAAAGACAGAGCTAAAGCTTGGCTACATTCACTACCAGCAGGTTCTATCACAACTTGGAACACTTTAGCCACCAAATTTCTTGCAAAGTATTTTCCACCAGCCAGAACCGAAAAGCTGAGGAATGACATCACATCCTTTGTACAACAAGATTCAGAATCCCTCTGTGAAGCTTGGGAAAGGTACAAAGATTTGCTCCGGAAATGTCCTCACCATGAGATTCCAAAATGGCTTCAAGTCCAAACATTCTATAATGGGATTTCTGGAATAATGAGAACCACAATCGATGCTGCTGCTAGAGGAGCCTTGATGGCAAAAGGATAAGATCAAGCCTGGGACCTAATCGAAGAAATGGCCAACAACAATTCCTTGTGGCCAACAGAAATGAGCATGATACAAAGAATTGCAGGAATTTATGAAAGTGGAGCCAATACAGCACTGAATTCCAAGCTAGATCATATATGCAAATTCATGGAGACTCTTACCACTGGATCCACAAGTTCACCAAATGGAAGAGCACCAGAGTCGAACCAACTTGAAGAGACGGTGAATTATGTCAACAATTTCAACAGACAGGGGAACAATCCATATTCCAACACCTACAACCCAGGGTGGAGGAATCATCCCAATTTTTCATGGAGCAACAATTCAGGCCAACAGTAGAACTATCCACCACCTGAATTCCAGCAACAGAACAAAGGCCAGGAGCAGACAAATGAACCAGGAATAACAGAAGTGTTGACCCACTTGAAAAAGATAGAAGTAAAACACGACTCTGAAGCAGCAAGATATGATACTATTTTCAATCTCAAACAGCAAGATATGATGCTATGTTTCAATCCCAAGCAGCATTAATTCAAAGTCAATCTGCTTCTATTAAAGCACTGGAGAATCAAATTGGACAACTGGCAAATGCTCAGAGTTACAGACCGCCAGGTACCCTTCCTAGCAACACAGAGCCAAATCCAAGGAACATGGGAAAGGAGCAATGTCATGCCATCATGTTAAAAAGCGGTACTGAAATCAACAAAGATGTTGGAGCCAAACAGCTGCTGAGGAAGTTGTAAAAGAACAAGCAACAGATGGAGGAAAAAGAAGCAAAGGAAAAAGAACAAAGCATTCCAACCACCACCTCCACCTTTTCCTCAACGTCTTCAGAAGAAAAATTTGGACAATCAGTTTTCTCGGTTCCTTGAGATCTTCAAAAAGCTGCATATCAACATTCCATTTGCAGAAACGTTGGAACAAATGCCCAGCTATACCAAATTCATGAAAGACATTCTTTCACAAAAATGGAGATTGGGAGATTACGAGACAGTAGCATTATCAGAAGAATGCAGCGCTATCATTCAGAGGAAACTTCCCCCAAAGTTGAAAGATCCTGGCAGTTTCACTGTTCCTTGCACCATAGGAGAACATGACTTCGGTAAGGCTCTGTGTGATTTAGGTGCTAGTGTTAACTTGATGTCTTTTTCTATTTTCAGGAAATTACAGATTGGAGAAACAATGCCAACTTCAGTCTCACTACAACTTGCTGATAGAACGCTCGTATTTCCGAGAGGTGTAGTTGAAGATGTGTTGGTCAAGGTTGACAAATTCATTTTCCCAGCAGATTTTATTTTCCTTGATATGAAGGAAGATGCAGACGTGCCAATCATCCTCGGGAGACCATTCTTGGCTACAGGTCGAACCATTATTGATGTACAAAAAATAGAATTAACCATGAGGGTACATGACCAAGAAGTAACATTCAATGTTTTCAAGGCCATGAATTTCCCAGATGATGAAAAGAATGAGGAATGTTTCAAACTTGATGTGATACATAGTACCGTTCAGAACTATGATGCAATGCATAGTTCTATTGACAAACTTAAAACATGTCAATTGCCTGTAGAGCCTAAAGATAAAGCGTCTTTTGTACTAAAGAGCCAATTCTTGTTCTACAAGCAACAAAAGAGAAAAAGTTCCACCAGCTCAACGAATTGAAGGAATTTTACAATCAGCCTTTTAAGGATGCCAAATTGTACAAAGAAAAGGGCAAGAAAAGACATGATGAGAAGTTAGTGCGCATACAACTAGAACCAGGGCAGAAGGTACTGTTAAACAAATCAAGGGTGAAATTCTTCCCATGGAAGCCAAAATCACGGTGGTCAGGTCCATTTGTGATCACCAAAGTTTTACCAGATAGAGCAGTTGAGATACATGATCCTGACTCCAACAAAACTTTCAAGGTTAAAAATAAGCGTGTCAAGCACTACTGGGGAGAATCATTTGAGTGACAAAAAGAAAGTGTTACACTTTCAGATCCAGTTTAACATTCGAGAAGTCAAGTCTGACTGACGACTTTAAACTTAGCGCTAGCAGGGAGGCAACCCATGCAATTTGTGTATATATTGTGATCTGGTGTGTTTTATTTTTGTGTGTTTAATTTTGACAGGTTTAGTCATTTCAAGATGGAAGAAGCTCTCGCAAATCTTCGCAAGCAATTTCCTTCTCTCCGTCAAAAATCTCTGATGAAAGTTTACAAAGCTCGCTTAGAACGGATGAGACTACTGATGATCAAAGGTATTCCTACTGACATTCGTTGGTTAATTGAAGCACGGGTCCGATTGGCAGGTGAGTCTTCTGACTCTTTTATTTCACATCTGTCTGGCTTAGGAAAGAGCACATATGCCAAAAAAAGAAGAGCCAAAAGAATATGTGTTTGTTATAAATGTGCTCGCATATTTTGTAATACTCGTTGTTGTTCTTTATGAATGGTGTCCGATAACCGCGAAGATAAGATTAACTTCATTAGGGATGGCTTGAGTAAGGAGTCTTTGGATGACATATCTAAAACTCTTGAGACGCATCCCAGTGGATGTGTGTATAATGAAATTCGCATGTTATATGCACAATTCTAAAAGGAAAGACAACTGTTAAGTCTCGGGAATCTGACTCAAAAAGACCCTGTTTGCCAATTTATAAGAAAATTGGATGGGAAGCTTGTCCCTGACGCATAGACGTCAATCAAGCCGTTACTTTTCTTGTAAATATTATATCTCTTTGTCTTTTCTTAATAATTGTAATTTGTTTTGTGTTTTCTTTTATTTTCTCCGACAGGATCCAGACTTTTTTACTATCACGATATTATTTCGCTACTAATCGTCCTTTGGAAGATACTTGTGCTATATTACTCACCATTTTCAGGTACTATAAATTCAGCCCGTCATTGCACTTTTAAAGGCATCCAGAGTTGAGAAAGAAATACATAAAAAATGGAAGCCACTTCAAGAAGACGAGTTGAAAACATCTATGTGTTTTGCGGTAGTAGTGTTGGTGTTAAGCCACAATACGTAGAAGCATCAAAGGAATTAGGTCGAGTCTTAGCTGCAAGGAATATGCACTTAATATATGGCGGAGGAAATCTTGGACTTATGGGGATCGTTTCAAAGGCTGTACAGGACGAAGTCAGTCACGTTTTGGGAATCATCCCAAAACCCTTGGCAGAAGCAAATCTTATTGAACCATCAAACAGAAATGAACTGATCGTGCCAGGTATGTCTGAACGATTGGTAGAAATGATTAACCATGCTGATGCTTTTATTGCTTTACCAGGTGGCTTGGGCACATTGGAGGAAATTTTTATAGTACTGTCTTGGGCAAACTTGAACATACACCAGAAACCAATTGGGTTGTACAACGTTGATGGATTTTATGATTTTATTTGTGTGTTTCTTGATGATGCTCGGAGAAATGGGTTCGTGTCAAAACCTTTGAGAGAACTCCTCTTTACTGCCATAACTGCTCCGGATCTAATTGACCAACTCTTAGCCTATGAACCACAAGTTGACCCTATCCTTTCAAATATATTTGTCTGAGGACGATCGTGGTAAGAGACATCGTGTTAATCTGGATCGTAACCTTTAATTTCTTGTAGAGTTTCAGCTAACCAGGTATTACCTTCTAAACTCTTCTTCTACTGTTTAAGACATTGGGGAAAATGTCTCATTTAGGTTTGGGGGAGGAAATTAGTTGATTAGTACCTTGTTTTTAGTTTGTGTGTTATTTTTTTTTTAGTCCAAAACTTTTCGAAAAATACAAAAAAAATGAAAATTTTTCAAAAATTACAAAAATATTTTGTGTTTTTGTGTTTCTATTTTGATTAAAAAGGTGAAATTGGTAAGAGATGGCTGAGTAAGGAGTTTTCACTCCTGAGACGTATCTCAGACCTATTTTTGAAACAAGTTAATTTTTATTTATTTCTTTTTGAATTATTTAATTTGTGAATTCTCCATAAAACTGACTAAAATGGATCTTCATATGTTCAGTTAGCAGATATTATCAACATACATAGTAACATACGGACATTAGCTAAAATTGAAAAGTTTGTAATATTCAGTGCTCTAGTTTAATTGGAGGAAGCATCTCAAAAAGCAGTGGAGTAAAATAAAAAAAATAAAAAAAATCTGAGATCCGAGTTATTAAGTCTGTAAGGGTGTTTTAACACCTAGTGCCCTAAAGCCAACTGGTTTGGGAGCCACTGGCCCAAAGCTCGCTACATGGATCAAAGATGCTGCAAATATATATATATATATATATATATTATATATATATATATAATATATATATATCTGAAGTCTGAGTAATTAAGTCCGTAGAGGTGTCTTAACACCTAGTGCCTTAAAGCCAACTGGTTTGGGAGCCACCGACCCAACACTCGTTACATAGATGAAGATATTGTATATAAATAAAAAAATAGAGAAAAAAATCAAAGAAAAAATCAGAAAAATGAGAAAAATTATTCCATTGCTACAAAAAGGTGTGAAATCTGATAGAACTTTAGGACAAAAAATATTACTCTCTTATCAACTGCATTTATGACTGTTGTGGGCAAAAATGAGTTGTTTAATATTTTGTTGGCTGTGTATATGGAGAATGGTAAAAATAATCGGAGAATTTACTTATTCGGTAATTTAGAATGAAACAAAACAACTATTAACTTGGAGTAGAAGTTTCACCTGATTAGTCACTAACTTCTTTATTCTCTTTTCTCTTGTCTTTTTGTTTTTTTGTGCATTAGTTTTATTATCTTTTTACTTTTGTAAAACGTTTGTGGGTATCGTTGCTGTAAGCCCTCACGAGACTACAACTCGTCCACTAGGGACACCTAGGGGTTTAAAGGCTTGTTGCATATGCTAAATGCAACTGTGATCCCTACGAAAATGGCTTAGTTTAATTTTAATTGTTTCTTTTATTTTATTTTATATTTTCTCGAGGACTAGCAAAATGTCAGGTTGGGGGGTGTGATGAGCGGAAAATATATCCAATTTTACCGCCCCTTTAACTTAATATTTTGTTTAGTTTCTCGGGTTTCATGAGCGTTTTGATGTTTTTTTTTATTTTGCAGATAAAATAATATCGGGTCTCAATGAAATCATTTAGGACGAAATGTGGGTCAAATAAGGGCAAAAAAAGTGGACTTGACATAATTTTGGAGATTGGAAACTTTAAGGGCGTTTTACGAAATGCAGTTTTGGAAATTCAGTTTTGGCATCTGTCGTAATTTCTGCATAATGATTTACTCCGATATCGGATTGAGCCGATTCAAGTTCCAGATTAAAGAAGACTCAAATATCTACAGCTTTGAAAGACAAAATAATTTCTAATTCTGAATATTTCATGCCCGAAATTGATGAACCATCCAGAGTGTGTGTGTGTAATTATTAAAGTCACTTTCAATCATTTTCAAAGCAAAAAAATAAAGTAATAAATAAATAATAAAAATTATCAAATCACACCAAACATGATAAGAGATTAGTGGAGCAATAATAATGGATTTGGTGGAGCAATTAGAGCAATTAGTGGAGCAATTAGTGGAGCAATTAATAATTTATTTGGTGGATGATTTGATGGAGGCAAAATTTTGCCTATAAATACCAAGTCATGTCATTGTAAAATTCATACTTTCTTTAAGGAATTCCTTTAGAATACTAAGAAGATTGTATCTTGTTTTTTTATTTATAGCTTTTAGTAATTAATTTCGCTTTCGCACTTTCTTTTCTTTACTTTTCAGTTTTTACTTTCCGCAATTTACTTTTACGCACAATACTTTTCTTTCTTTAATTTTCAGTTTTTACTTTTCAGTAATTTACTTCAGCAATTTACTTTTCAGCAATTTACTTTTCAGCAATTTCTTTCAGCCATTTACTTTCAGTAATTACTTTCGCATTAATTTTCAGTATTAATTTAAGCATTTACTTCGCATTTACTTTTCAGTATTAATTTTCAGTATTTTACTTTATGTCTTTTATTTTATTTAAGTTTTTTTTACTACCCGTAAATATGTGTCGTAACTAAGCCAGTTATCTGGGGTTGTGATGAATAATCAATATCAACGGTTTTAAGGGTTTAGATTATAGTTGGGGTATATAAAGGATGTTGTTTCTATTAAGGTCCCGGATCGATTATAAGCATGAAAAACATTGCGAATACATATCGACGAAGTTGCGGAATACTCACATCGATCGGTTGAGACGATTTGAAGACGAATGAAGGCTAAAAACGCACTGCCATTCACGCCAAATCTGCAGCAGTCCACTGCCTCAAAAACAGAAACTTTGAGAGATGCAAAACGGAGCTCCAAGCTTCGTTGGAACGGATCCCGGCTCATGGGTGAACTCCCTACCACCTTCGCAAGACTCGTAGTGTGCTAGCACTTGGATTTTCATCATGAAAACCCAACTCTTGCTTCCTTTTTTGCTCCACTTCCACGGCAGTTCATGCCAAGAATAGAAGCAGAAACAGCCTCCAAGGGCGTGAGAGGAGAGAGCAAAATGAGAGAGAAAAATGTGATGAATTGATTGAAAAAGTGTAAAATGTTTGGTTTTTATATTTTCCAAAAGTCAAAAATGGTGAAAATCATTAATGATTTCTAAAATCAATTCATTACCACACATTCCAACCACTCCACTAACTCACATCTAGTCACATCTTTCAATTCAATCAATCACATCAATCAATCACATCACTCAAAGTGACATTTGATTTGACGCTTGATGTGACGAATGATTTGACGCTTGATGTGACTTGCGTTGCCGCACTCGAATTCGAAATACGAATGCGCTCGCAATCACACTCGGGCTCGGTTCGCTAATTCCAAATTAGCGAGTTTTCCGTTGCGTCGTAATTAAATGATTACGCCTAGCGAATTCACTATTCACGTCGCTAACGAATTAATTCTAAATTAATTCGTTCGCCCGAATTAAAATCTAATTTTAATTCCGCGTCGAAATCCAATTTCGTTTAATATATCGAATATATTAATTTATCGATTAATTCCAAATTAATCGTTATCTCTCTCTAGACGATATTTTATCCTAGATAAAATATCTCCGTAATTAATCCTAGATTAATTTTCTCTCTCTTCTATATAATCCCAGATTATTCAAGAGTGCGAGTTGTGCGTCATCGGTGGATTATTGGGAAGCGACCCATGAGATCCCCGGATAATTCGGCAGTAAATACGGTCGTCGGAATATCCGAATCACGTACGTACCAAGTACTACGTTCTACCGATTTACGAGACAAGATCGGCTTCTAGCAAAGCACGAAGTCTATCCAATTCTCCGGTCATATTCTCTAAGAATATTTAAGATCTATATCAAGCGTAGTATACCAAGTATCGTGTATATCGGCCCAGTATCGGATAGTCACGTGCTAGGGCTGGGGCTGGATAAGTGTCTGCCCCGTCCGAAGCACATATCGGATGTCTGGTAACTAGTCTCTATAATCGGATATACATGACCTTGTCATAATCCCGATGGCCGGCCAGCACTTAAGAGCACTAATACCGTATCCTGCGTGACATCATCTCCACTATGACTGGAGTGATACTTCCGTCTTGACATCACACCCAATACTCTACGATTCTCAATATACCCAGCATTGGCGTACACAGAACCGGTTAGAGTCCTAGACGACCTCAACTAAAGCATATTGATTGTCGTAAGCATTAGCGGTGCAAGTCTCAGGTTAAGACCATACACACCTACCCTGATGTCGGACTCCCATAGACACATAGTCATAATACCAATGGGATTCCGAGGGGTCTATCCAGAGCGAAGCTGTTTCCCGTACCATCGGTGAAACACAACCTCCTATCGCACTTGCATGAGTATCCAATACCCAAATATATGAGAACTATGCCGTTGTGCCCTCACAACGCGCACAAGTGCAATACTAGCCTATTCCGCATTATCGATGTCCAGTCTCGATAATACTCCGGCTAGGGATATTTAATGATTAATCCTTCGTGGACTGATACTGTCTCATATCATCTCAATCCAGGAACTAATCATAGGGACCTCTCTTCATTTATATATCTAAGGTGATCTAATCACAAATGATGAGAGTGCAATTTCCTTGTCACATAGTTAATTTGTACAACAACACTATGATCTGTACAAATAGTGACGCTATGGGTCATATTATCCAACAATCTCCCACTTGGCACATAGCCAGTCACTCAAGTGTCCCACACCCGAACTATGTACGGTTCGCTCAAATTGCTGAGAAAAGGTTTTCGTCAGCGGATTTCCATGATTATCGTCTGACGCGATTTATACGATCATCACATCGCCACGATGTATGATCCGAACGAATCAGATGATATAGAAGTATATATCTGGATCGTCGATGAGACCTTTAATTCTTTAGCCTTGTGCTGACGCCTAGCTCAGCTGCTAACAGAACTATATCTAATCTAATTAGATTTATTATCGACCCAAATGGCTTCTATTGCTGCCTCAGCTGCAGCAATAATCCGCATTTGTTGTTTTTTCGGCAACAGTATCTTGCTCGGAAGATTTCCAGCTCACTGTCCCGTTATTCAAACTTTATAGTACCGCAGTATTTAACTGTTTGGAAACTTGCAGCAGTGATCCCAGTCACTTCAAGTTCTTCTTCTCCATAGTTTTAGACAACATCTTTAGTTCTCTAAGATACTAATAGATGTCCTTAACTTCAATCCAGTGACTATCACTTGGATTGACCGATTGTGACTCCATATGCTCGAAGCGTATGAGACACCAATCAAGTACATTTTAAATGTACAATTTCCCAGAGAGTGTTAACAACTCCAAATCTATCCCAGTAGATCTTTATTCCTTGAATAAAGGTTGTTACTCTCCAGAATTCTACGGAGAATTTCTATGAAAGCCAAGCTTTCACCAATTGCTTTATGGGAATTTCCTTGTCAGTGCGCTCCCACTAACCTCCTTATATACACAAGAATCATTTCGTTTTGAGTCAAATCATAAACCATTATGATTATTTCAAAACGACAGTTCCAAGAACCTTATGCTTGCTTCAATCCAAACATGGATCGAATAACCCGCAAACCTTGTTTGTCGGTTATACAAAATCGTCAGGATGTTGTAAGCATCCTCCAAGAGGTTTCCTTTTCAGGAAAGCGATTTTGATCATTAACTGACACATTTCATAAATGAAATATGCAGTATCTACAAGCATCTTCAAAATGGATTTACCATGGCAACAGGTAAAAGGTTGAACCGTAATCAACACAATGTTGATAACGATACCTTTCCGTCAAAAGCCTAGCTTTGTACGTTGGTATGTTGCCATCCATGTATGTCTTCCTTGAAGACGTTTACTGTACCAATAGGCATAATGCCTTGCGGTACAACAACTAGTATCCAAAATATAGTTGTTATACATGGAATCCATTTCGGACTCATGGCACTTTGCCATAATAGGGAGTCGATACCTTGTATCACTTCTCGTACGTAGTCGGTTGGTATACCTCCATAAGATTTACATCTTTAAGGGGTTACATCAGAAACCATACCCCAGGTTGTTTCCTGATTCTCTCCGATCTACGCGGTTCTTGTGTATTCGAAGATTAATGGTATAGTCATCCTTGATGAACTATATGTGTTCCATTAAGGACTTCGTGCCTTGAATAGTATTACTCCGATTTTCATCGAGTATCACTATTTCCCACTGACCACTGCATATCGGTGTTCCTCTTAGGAAAACCGCATGTGAGATTATAAATAATATACTTATGGTTTCCCTTAGGATAACCTATTATTGGCACTTATCCAATTTGGGTTCTAGTTTGGTATCATCCAAACGTTATGCCCGGCATACCCAAATTATTAGGAATGAGAAAACCTGTTTCTTTCCTGTTCATATCCTATATGATATCTGTCAAACAGATTTATATGGAACCTTATTCTAAATAAGTTTTGCACTGTTAATACATATCCTGTTGAAGGAAATGATAGCTCAGAGCGACTCGTGATAAACCTTATCATGTCCAACAAAATTCGGTTTTCGTTCGGACACACCGTCTAACTGACGTGTCTCGGGAGGAGTCCTCATCTGAAAGAATACTATACTCTTTCATGTATATTTGAAACTTACTGCTTAAGTATTTTCCATTACGGTCTTACCGTGACGGTATAATACTATAGCCGATCTGTTTATCTACTTCGTGTCGAAACTCTAATAGTTTCCGATCTGTGTTCTTCAAAAGAAACACATAACCATAACGTGATGCCACATCCGTTAAGGTCACGAAATATTCATGTTCACATCTAGCCTAGCTAGATATGGGCCCACTAACTTCACCATGAATAGGGCTAACAGATCGGTGGCACTTACACTATTACCAAGTAAACAGTGTTTTAGGTACTTTACCTAACAAACTAGATTCGTAGACTTTATTTGAATAGTCAAATCAGTCCTAGTACCCACTCTTCAAAAGTGCGGATATACGAATCTTGTTTAATTGTGTCCCAGACAACAATGCCACAAATAAGTCTCTATTGATCAAATCAATTTGAGCTATTTATTTGTCATTTTATATGTTTTGAGATTTTAATTATATTCAAAATATAAATTCTGTTATTCACATCTAATGTGTTTATCTCAGTATCATCTTTATATAATGAAACACTTAGTGTTCTAGAATATAAAGGTTTATCCACAATGGATTAAACACTGATATAGAGATAATGTCTCTAGTCAAACTAGTTACATTATAACAGTTCCTAATTTAAGTACACACCCGAAGGGTAGTTCCTAAACTTAGGTATCTACGGTCGAAACAGCGACTTTCGTCCCGTTTCCGATTCGCAGAGCAATCTCAGCTTGAAGTCAGTATCCTGCTCAAAGCAGATTCTGAACATCAATACATATATTTTATGTACCACACTAAGTATTTAAAATCTAATTTCAATACTAGTAGTGAACATAACTTTGACAATCATTTTTAAAGTAAGAGCCTTGCCCTTTCTTTAATTCCTTCGTGTCTGCCATATCCAAATGGTAGTCACTTTGGGATATGTCAATTATCTTTTTCAATATTTCAGAAACCTTAGGCCAAGCCTTGGGTTTTAGAATATTGAAACGATGTGCACCTCGTGCTACATGCCCAATTGCAAACTCTGACTTTTCACCTCTAGAATAGTCAATTAATTCTCCAAGAATTATTTATTGCAATTTTAATACTTATTAAATCTAAAATTAGATTTATGACAAGTATATTAAATTAAGCATTAAAGTCATCATCACATAAATCTTCCAAAGATATTATGCTCTACTTATTTTGCTTAATTTGGGCTTAAGGTATAATAAGTTATTTTATCAAATAAAGTAACCTATTTTTATTCCAATTTGAAAATTAAATCATTTAAAATATTTTAATCCCAGATTATATTTTAAATATCCAACTTTTCAATTTTATCTTGATTACAATAGTCCAACTATTTAATCAACGATTAGTGGTACTATATATATTATAATGATTATAATAGTCCAACTATATAATCAAATATAATCCAAATTAATTAACCTCAATTACATTGATTACTATAATCCAATTATAAAATCAACTGTAAACTGAAATTAATTAATTCAAATATATTGATTAATATAATCCAATTATATATAATCAACTATAATACAGTCCAACTGTATTATTAAAAACAACATTAAATATTAGTCCAACTAATACTTTTAATATATTGACGAGTGATATTTGTTTGAGCGCGTATGGCGAGTAATTGAACGAATATTGCAAATTCAATTCTTGCCTCCCACTATTTTTCGGCGAGCCTCTAACCCTCTGTCGAGTACTCGGGAAACCGTGTTTCCTAGTGGGCTAGGATCCCGTTAAATATCACACAATCTTGACTTTGGCCAACAAATTGTATGATAATTAACTAGGTAGATCTCTAAGATCAATTGGATCTCATCCAACTCCTAGATCCGGTAGGTGGACATCCAAGTCCGAAACATATATCTTATATATGCCTATATATCCAATATATAGCCTAACCTTTTTCCTCTGAATCAACTAGGCCTTGGCTTTGGCACAAAAACCTGATGATCCCACGCGACATAAAGCACGGACCATTGACCATGGAAGCTTCGTAATCAATGTCGATGGACAAGAAGTGGTCTTGACTTTGGCCAACAAACCACAACTTGGACAAGACACCAATATGGAACAAAGCTTCGTGATTCAAGCACATCTTCGACGGACAAGGGCTTGACTTTGGCCAACAACCCATGCCAATCTAGGATCTTGAGAGAAGAATCACTCAATGGAAGGAAAAGACGCATGATATTTGATGAGGGCTTTTCGCGTGCAAATTGGCTACCAATTTCATTATCTTTGTTAAGGTCTCATCATCATACACCCTTAAACATGCATTCTAAATACATAATAAAGCGAGTATGAAAATAAATAATAATGATATGCGGATGGATACTTAACACATTGATCCTAGATCAAATCTCTCCCTTTCTCACTCAAGCTAGCACTTGTATTACTTCTACCCGTTACACTACACTTCTAAAGAAACCTCATTTACATTGAGGGGAATAGGTGAGAAGAGAATACAAAGAGAATAAAGGTGATAAGGCTGGACACGCAGGTCCAATTTAATAAATCGAATTTATTACAACAATTTCCAAAATTGCCCCACCCGACTAATATCCATCCGATATACATTATTCATTCATCACAACCACGTATTCACACATAAGCATGCTATCAATCAATCTAATCAAATTAATTAATCTGATAATTATGTGATCATCCAATGTTCAAACAACGATTTGATTTTGCTCGAGTCAAACTCGTTTTTGCGAATAAGTACTCAAAGTACGAATTCTTGAATTAAATTAAACTACATCATTAAATCCAATTTAACATGTATTTAATACTAATTCACTATTCAATTCCAAATTAAATATTACACTTTATTTAATAAACCTTTAACGACTTAAATTCCAAATTTAATCGCTTCGGGACTCAAAGCCCGATTAACGTCCAACGTCAATTCAATTCAAGTCTAATGGGCTTTAATTAATTTCTTTAAGGCGTGGGCTTCGGCAACCAAAGCCCAATCAAGGAGTAACCCCATAAGCCTAGAAATCAATTTAGGCCCATTAGGCCCAATTAAACTTTAAAGGTTTATAAGTTGCATTTGGGCTTAACGGAAGTGGCTTTGGGCCCAATTGGATCCAATCCATTTGGCCTAAATCCAACTTTGTACAACAAAGCCCAATAAGCCCATTTACAACATAATAAGCCCAAATCCAATTTAAGGCCTAAATAACTAAATTACATGAATCCAATTCCGCAATTTAATTACCTAAAGTGCATTACATGATTAATCACCCAAATCAATATTTCCAAAACATGAAATTAGTCCAATTAATCATGCTCATTATCATCATCACATGTCCAAACATAAATGAAAAAATCAAACCCATTACATGCTTTTAAGTCTCGGCCAAGGAGGGATTTTGTGTCCGATTTGGTTTCAATCCAATCGAACCCACAATCGACATTAAATCACCATCCAATTTGATTTCATACACATCCAATGTCACAAAATCAAAATTACCAAGACTTTATTAGGCATAATCAATTCGGCCAAGGGAAAAAATTTGGGGTTTATGTTCAATTCAAAATTCAATCCAATTGACCTTAAATTAACATCATCCTAATGATTCTAATTCATCCAATGAATCAAAATCAAAAATTCCAAGAATTTAAAATATCCTCACATTCGGCCAACATCAAATTTTGGGGAAAATTATTCCAAATCAATTTTCAACAAATTGATCCAATCAAAATTCAATTCAACATGTTATAAGCATACTTAAACAATCAATTCATTCAAATCATGCTCAATACAATTTACCCAATTTTAAGCCCTAAAATTTTCATGCTCAAACCTAGGCTCTTGATGCCATTGTTGGTTTCTATTAGGTCCCGGATCGATTATAAGCATGAAAAACATTGCGAATACATATCGACGAAGTTGCGGAATACTCACATCGATCGGTTGAGTCGATTTGAAGACGATTGAGGCTAAAAACGCACTGCATTCACGCCCAAATTTGCAGCAGTCCACTGCCTTCAAAAACAGAAACTTTGAGATGCAAAACGGAGCTCCAAGCTTCGTGGACGGATCCCGGCTCATGGGTGAACCTCCCTACCACCTTCGCAAGACTCGTAGTGTGCTAGCACTTGGATTTTCATCATGAAACCCACTCTTGCTTCCCTTTTTGCTCCACTCACGGCAGTTCACTGCCAAGAACAGAAGCAGAAAACAGCCCTCCAAGGGCGTGTGAGGAGAGAGCAAAATGAGAGAGAGAAAGAAGAAATGTGATGAATTGATTAGAAAATTGTAAAATGTTTGGTTTTTATATTTTCCAAAAGTCAAATGTGAAAATCATTTAATTGATTTCTAAAATCAATCATTACCAAACCATTCCAACCCAACTCCACTAACTCACATCTAGTCACATCTTTCATTCAATCAATCACATCAATCAATCACATCACTCAAAGTGACATTTGATTTGACGCTTGATGTGACGAATGATTTGACGCTTGATGTGACTTGCGTTGCCGCACTCGAATTCGAAATACGAATGCGCTCGCAATCACACTCGGGCTCGGTTTCGCTAATTCCAAATTAGCGAGTTTTCCGTTGCGTCGTAATTAAATGATTACGCCTAGCGAATTCACTATTCACGTCGCTAACGAATTAATTCTAAATTAATTCGTTCGCCCGAATTAAAATCTAATTTTAATTCCGCGTCGAAATCCAATTTCGTTTAATATATCGAATATATTAATTTATCGATTAATTCCAAATTAATCGTTATCTCTCTCTCTAGACGATATTTTATCCTAGATAAAATATCTCCGTAATTAATCCTAGATTAATTTTCTCTCTCTTCTATTATAATCCCAGATTATTAAGAGTGCGAGTTGTGCGTCATCGGTGGATTATTGGGAAGCGACCCATGAGATCCCCGGATAATTCGGCAGTAAATACGGTCGTCGGAATATCCGAATCACGTACGTACCAAGTACTACGTTCTACCGATTTACGAGACAAGATCGGCTTCTAGCAAAGCACGAAGTCTATCCAATTCTCCGGTCATATTCTCTAAGAATATTTAAGATCTATATAAAGCAGTAGTAGTATACCAAGTATCGTGTATATCGGCCCAGTATCGGATAGTCACGTGCTAGGGCTGGGGCTGGATAAGTGTCTGCCCCGTCCGAAGCACATGTCGGATGTCTGGTAACTAGTCTCTATAATCGGATATACATGACCTTGTCATAATATCCCGATGGCCGGCCAGCACTTAAGAGCACTAATACCGTATCCTGCGTGACATCATCTCCACTATGACTGGAGTGATACTTCCGTCTTGACATCACACCCAATACTCTACGATTCTCAATATACCCAGCATTGGCGTACACAGAACCGGTTAGAGTCCTAGACGACCTCAACTAAAGCATATTGATTGTCGTAAGCATTAGCGGTGCAAGTCTCAGGTTAAGACCATACACACCTACCCTGATGTCGGACTCCCATAGACACATAGTCATAATACCAATGGGATTCCGAGGGGTCTATCCAGAGCGAAGCTGTTTCCCGTACCATCGGTGAAACACAACCTCCTATCACACTTGCATGAGTATCCAATACCCAAATATATGAGAACTATGTCGTTGTGCCCTCACAACGCGCACAAGTGCAATACTAGCCTATTCCGCATTATCGATGTCCAGTCTCGATAATACTCCGGCTAGGGATATTTAATGATTAATCCTCGTGGACTGATACCTGTCTCATATCATCTCAATCCAGGAGCTAATCATAGGGACCTCTCTTCATTTATATATCTAAGGTGATCTAATCACAAATGATGAGAGTGCAATTTCCTTGTCACATAGTTAATTTGTACAACAACACTTTGATCTGTACAAATAGTGACGCTATGGGTCATATTATCCAACAAAAGATTTATTTATTGAGTCTTAATCTTAATTTTTTTAATAAATAAGCCATTAATAAAATTGAACTGGAAACTTAAAATGAACTAGACATATGGATTTTAAGTTTAAGACCTTAGATCATAGTCCACCATCCACGATCTTCCTTGAGGATAGATACCTTGAATAGATTTCCTTACAGGATAGACATATACCTGTCGGGCGGGCGGTGGGGGTAGCCATAATTGGAACTTAAACTTAATGAATCCAGATAATTTGGTTGACATAGACATATGGTTCAATTGGATTATTAAACTGGGTATTTGGTCTGACCATCGACAGAGGCTTACACATAATTTAGTGTTCCATGTTAATAAATCAATATATTACCCAACTTTAAGATAACCACTTCATCTTTAAAATGATATTGGAAGAAATCACAACCCTATATAGTTTTTAATATTGAATTTTTCTTAAAACCTACTTTCGAACAATTTTATTTACTTGTTTTTAATTTAGAATCGTCACCATTTCAAATCAATCAAACAACTGTTAGATACTAGTAATCATTTGACCTCATAAAATTAATAGATTAGATATTAAGTCATCATGGGATCGATATTTTTATACTACTTGAACGATACGTGCGCTTGCGTTATACGTGTGTGTTTACGCCGGTCAGAAACCTAGTTTCCTAGTGGGCTAGGATCCCGTTAAATAACACACAACCTTGACTTTGGCCAACAAGTTGTATGATATTTAACTAGGTAGATCTCTAAGATCAATTGGATCTCATCCAATTCCTAGATCCAGTAGGTGAACCTCCAGGTCCGAAACATATATACAATATATATGCCAATATCTCCAATATATTTTCCTAACCTTTTTCCTCTGAATCAACTAAGCATTGGCTTTGGCTCAACAAGCTTAATGATTCCAGTTAAGCAGGACCCATTGACTTTGGAAAGCTTCGTAATCGATGTCGACGGACAATAAGTTATATTGACTTTGGCCAACAAATCACAACTTGGACAAGACATATGATATGGAACAAAGCCTTCATGATTCAAACACATCCGCGATGGACAAAGGTATTGACTTTGGCCAACAAACCAGTGCCAATGTTGGATCTTGAGAAAGAATCACCCAATGGAAGGAAAACGTTTAATATTGTTGAGGGTTTTTCATGTAATTGGCAACCAATTTATTATCTTTGATTAGGTCTCATCATACACCCTTAAGCATGCATTCTAAAAGCATAATAAGGCGCGGTAAATAAATTAATAATGATATGCGAATGGATATCTCACAAATTGTTCCTAGAATAAATCACTACATTTCCTCTCCCCGGCTAGCACTATTCTTACTTCTACCCAATTAAATAATACAATTAAAGAAACCTCATTAACATTGAGGGGAATTAGGTGAGAAGAGAATTACAAAGAATCGAGAGATAGGGCTGGACACGCAGGTCCAATTTAATAAATTCTAAATTTACAATAATTTCCAAAATTGCCTTTTCCCTTCTAATATCCATCCGATATACATTATTCATACAACACATCCATGTATTCACACAAAGCATGTTATTCAATCAATCTAATCCAATTAATTAATCTTTGAATAAAGTGATCATCCAATGATCAAACAACGATTTGATTTGCGCGACTCCAACTTGTTTAAGAATAAGTACTCAAAGTACGAATTCTTGAATTATATCGAACTACAATTTAAATCTAATTTAATTTGTATTCAATACTAATTCTATATTTAATTCCAAATTAAATAATTACACTTTTTAATGCGCCTTTACGACTAAGATTCTAAATCTAATCTTAATGGGTCTCAAAGCCCAATTAACATCCAATGTCCATTTAATTAAAGTCCAATGGGCTTTCAATTAATTTATTAAGGCATGGGCTTTGGTCAATATGGGTCAAATCCAAATACCAAGGCCCAATTAAGGAATCACCTATTTGCCAAGAAATCAATTTTGGCCCATTAGGCCCAATTAAATTTTAAAAGGCCCAAATATATTTTATTTGGACTTAATGGAATGGTTTAGGCCTAATTTGGATCCAATCCAATTTTCCTAAACCAAATTGGCCCAACCAAGCCCATTAGGCCTAAATACAACATTTTTAGCCCAATTCCAAATTAAGCCCAATTAATTAAATTCTAATTTTCAAAATTTCAAAATTTAATTAATTAAAGTGTATTGCACTAATTAATTATCTAAATTAACATTTCCAAAATACTAATTTAATCAATTAATCATGCTTTATAATAATCAATACATGTCCAACATTATTGAAACAAAATCAACTCATTTTCATGATATATTGGTCACGGCAATTGTGGGATTTTATATTCGATTTTGATTTCAATCCAATTAAATCACAAATCAATATATATCATGTCTTTAAACTCATCCAATGATTTAAAAAACAAAAATCACCATGACCTATGGTTACTACCAAGATTCGGCCAACACATCAAAATTGGGGAAAATTAATCCAATTAATTTTTCATCAAATTGATCATATGTAACTCTAAGTTATCAATATACAAGCATACCCAAACAAACAATTTGATCAAATCATGCTCAAATCAAATTTACCTAAATTTTAGTATATAAACCCTAATCAAATTTCATGCTCAAATAGGCTCCATGATACCATTTTTTGGTTTCTAAGGTCATCCCAAGAACAATCCAAGCATAAAATAATGTGAATACGTAAAGGGGAATAGCGGAATTATACTCACTTTGAACGGATATAGGATGTGTGTAGAACAAAAAAATTTGCTCCCTTCGAAAGTCTCCAAGCTTTCTCTTTGAAGATGATGTCCAAGCTCCAAGCTTTGAGATGGATTCCAAGCTCTTGGGATTGGTTTCCCTATCACCTTATATGATTTCTATGTGTGCTAGCACTTGAAAATTTTGAAATAAAATTTTCCTATCTCCTTGTGAAGCTCACGACAATGGAGGTTTTTGGGGGAGAGAGAGAGTTTTCAATTTTGTAAAATGATGACTTGTGTAAATGATTTCAAAAATCAAAATAAGATATACCAAAACCAAGTTTAGGTAAAAGTCTATCATCATTTCAACTTGTGTAAGGAACAAGTTATCTCAAAAGTCTTCACTAACTTCCATCACCAAAAAGTGAATAAAGTGACAAGTGATGTGATATGTACAAGTATGAAATTACTTACTTAGGCTCACAAACTTTGAAAGTGATATGTATAAGTATGACAAGAGATTCCAGAGGTTTTAGTATTAAGATCTCAAATAGAATATCAGAAATAAAATTAAGGAAGATAAGGATAAGCAGAGACATAGATACCATCGACCAAGATAAATCTACAAGTTAAGCCCCAGAAGGGATTCGAAGACGAATCCTATTTAAGGGGGGAGAATTTGTAACGATCAGAAATCCTGACTATTATTACATCACGGGACGAGTGTCACATAATATAAATTATGTTTGAACATATATACACTCTTGAAATGACTTTGGGAGAAACCGGTAAACTCCTCGAAATTCCGATACGAAATTGTACGATGTTCTACTTCGGATTGTCCATGGTATTTGGGTCATAACTTTCTCATATGAACTCCGATTTTTATGAATTTTATATTACCGAAAATCTGAGATCGGGCCCTACAACTTCTGTATTGAACATTTTTCCACATTCGAACTAGAAATAGGTTGAAATTACAGATCAAAAATCTGGATGAATAATGCTCGGACCTATCTAGAGAAATATTTAAGATTCTCAAAGTTGCTACACATTTCCTTAAAGATGTAAATTTCAAATAACCCCTAGTATAAAAAGGGGTACTATTCAATATTTCACAAAAAAAATAGATTAGAGAAATAGGGGAAAACATAGAAGAGAAAGAAGAATGGAGAAAGAAGATGAAGGAATAAGAAATAAGAAGAAAGAGAGAAGAATGAAGAATAAGGGAAGAGGATGAGACAAATACCATTCCTCACAAGCTAGAAGGAAGATTGACAACCATTGAAGGCTTGGTGAAGTTATGGAAATCAAAGGAAAATATGTAAGAAAAACATGACCCAATTTGTGATACATTGAGTTATAATGATTTGATCATTATTGTATGTTGTTGACTTGAGAGTGATGATGATTGAATGATTTTTGTACTAAGACAATGGTGATTATGAGAAACCCCAACTTGTTAAATTTTTGGGCATAAAACTAAGTGAGGTTTATAAAAGAGATATAAGTTGATGTTGAGGGAGATATTGATAATGTTATGGATATTTTGAGGTTTAATGGGATGGTTTGTGTAATAAATTTGATATAAAAGTACTGAGGATACATTTGGGTAAGATAGACTTGAGAAAGCAAGTGTAAGAACCTGAAAATCAGTTGCGCGTCACGATGCGTATTGGAAAATTAAGGCAAATTCATTTCTGGAATGTCCACATCGCGAAGCGCAAGGACTTGCGTCGCGATGCGAACTAGAGTTTTTCATGTATTAGTTTCTGGAATTATGTGTGTCGCAATGCGAAGACCAGAATTTCCCCAAAACATTTTTAATTCATTTCAGATTCACTTTAGCATGTTAGAAGTCACCCCAAGGGTCTCGTATTAGTTCGTATATATACATTATTACATAATATACGCATGATACGCAGTGAAGTGTTAACGAGTACTTGAGTAGACAAATTAGCCTAATTCCGTAATTTTTCCCAGTCCATCTTCTAATCAAGATTTTCAATTATAGATCATCGTAGGAACCACAAATATCTTCAGCGAAGTGAAGTAAGGCTAGCGGAACTCCAAATCAGTGAGTGGACACTTTCCTTTTAAGTTGATTTTCATTATGATATTTTTGATATCAGACTTACTTTTCGCATTTAGGGCGTTAGCCAAGTTTACTATCAGTTATATTTTGTTTAGCATGTTTTGAGAAATGGTTTAGAAAAGAAATATTTTCAAATCATGATTTTATGTTTTCGAGGCATAGGGGAAAAACCCACCTTAGTATGTAACTTGATTCAGATATGGAATTGACGGAGAGCACATGTGCACATGTAGAGGACTGGGGGGGACAGTGATACGTGACGCCCCCAGATCCTAGTTCAGGACTATGGATGACAAATGCCCCTAGATCCTAGATTTAAAGCTTGGAGGGTAGCATAGATCCGCACATTCAGTTCTAGTTCAGTGTCTTAGGGGACGGCGATACGTAAAACCCAATACCATTAGTTTCAGGGACATGAGTGGCATGATTTAGGGACCGACAATACGTAATGCCCCAATGTCATGGATTTACTCTCCTGTCTCTAGTTAGGCGTATGGGGGATGGCGATACGTAACGCCCCAATGCGTCAGGTTTTTCAGAGACAGATATCAAGTTTTTTGAAAACAGTCTTCAGAGATTAGTTTGCAGATAATTATTTCAGAAATAGTTTTCAGAGAAAAGTTTTCTAGAAAAGAAAGTTTTCAGAAAAATAGCTTTATGAGAGACTTTCAGAAAAGATTTTCACAAAGGTTTCTAGAAAAAGAACTACTTTCAGAAAAGAAAAGTTTTCAGAAAAGATTAGAGTTGATTTCCAAAATATGAGTTTTCATAAAGTATTTCAGTTTTCATTTCAAAACCATCCACTCACTTATATTGTTCAAAAGATCTAACCCCCTTCACTCCGAGTTTCTCTATTTTGCAGGTATTCCCGGAGGACGAGCTCGAGATGATGGATACTGATAGCAGTCACTAGAGGTTTTGGTCCACTAGGTTGAGTTAGAATTCAGTTCAGACAGTGTCAAAGAATGTCATGTAGCATATCGTTTGTTTAGTAAAGAATATGCATGTAAAAGAGTTATAAGTGTTCATTACTAAAGTTATGACGTATAGTGAATTTGAGTATTTGGTTTGAAAAGCATTATGCATTAATGATGATGAATTGGGCATCGGTTTTGTTCATAAGTCTATAGATGAAATAAGCTTCATATTGTTAGAAAGTTAGAGGCTCAGATGGATAGTACGGCTTATTCCCTACTGGTAGCATCTCCTGGATTGGGGATGTTACAGCTTTTTAGGATGGGGTGTAAGTTAAGTTCCACGTCGGAATTACAAGGAATTTACTGAATGTACCGAATGTCATTTTATGAGCACTTACTTGCTCGATCATGATTTATGTCAAGCATTATGCCCCCAAAGATGTAATAATTGTCAGTCTCTGGTAACGGACAAGTCGTCGGGGTCACCAAATGTTACATATTCTCCCCTCTTAAATACGATTCGTCATTGAATCCTCTTTAAAATCGGAATTCTGGAGTCTGTCTTGACTTGAAATTCTCGATATTGAACATCTTATTGCAAGTCACATGATTCTCATGTTATTTCTTAAGCCACCAATCTTTAACCATTTACATACTCAATCTCCACTCCGTTTCATCCATTAAATGCACAACTTCCTGACAAATTTCCATATGTTGTCATGATACTCTAGGATAACAGAACTATCATGCTGGATTTGAATGATATGTCTTGGAAGTCATAACTTTGATTGTACTTTATTTCTGTCTGCATGGATTGTTACTGTACTGTAAACTATGTCACATTACCTGGGTTCACTATGAGTTAGTAACCAAGACCTTCGTTAAACTGATCGTTCATTCTTTATCTAATAAGTATGCATTACTCTTCTTCTTATCCTAATATCAATTTTATGCATGATACCTTTTGAATTCTTGATTGAGTGGTAATTTTTCGTCCTTGTTTCGTAAAATTCCTGCTGAAAACTTAACATTACTGTCAAGCTACAATTATTGTTATGCCTTACAGAAATCTCATTTTTAAACTTCTAGCTATGCTCAACATTACATGTCTCAATCAGGTTCTTCCTAACAGGTACTTTCAAATTTCTCTAGAAATACTAGCGTCCTTCATGGTTAAGCCTTCTGCATGTACTGATTCCATTCTGGTGCAAGTGTATAAGAGAATAATCTCTTGTATATTCTCTTAACACTGCTTACCCATCACAAACTAGCATTCATCTCCATAACTTAACTATTTAACTCTCTATTTTCTTACTAATCTTCAACTGCTTATAAACTATGTTATTTCAAGTTCTCACTTTTCTGACTATTAGTGGGGCTTAGCACTTCATAGTGCAAGGTCAAATTCTTTATATACCTCTTGCTTACTAGTGTTATCTACTGAATGGCTTTTGTATTAAAGAGGTTAATTCTGGGTAGCTTCTCTGGGATCCTTCTCAATTTTCTAATGACTTAGAAGCAAGGTTTTTAAGGTGAGCTTAATTGTATGTATACTTTTACTTAAAATGTATTCCATGTTTCAACGTCGACGCTGGCGATTCGGTTCTAGCTACAATTCATGCATTATCCTTACTTTTACTTACATTCTTACTAAGAATTCGGTTACGATGTCCTTAACTTGTTCTCCATACCTGGTTGTATCCTGGGATCTCCCTCTTTTATTGTTTCCATATTCTTACTTTATCAAGTGTTGTTAATCAGGTATACGTAATTATACACAAACTTATGGATTTTATCTTTATCCGATGACCATTTACGTAATTATACCTTGATAACTCACACATTATACAAAATACACAAACAGCCTTGAAGTGAACTTATCTCCTCGATTCCATACAACACACACATATACCAAACCACCCATACCTGTAGCTAATGCCATCCAAACACGTGGTGGTTAGGTCGACTTTAACTATGGCTGCGTACTACTACGCATGGATTACGTGAGTTAAGATGTAATAGAACTTTAGTTTTATTCCAATACTGAGAAATCTTGTTGTTACACCCTTATGTCATTTTTTACTCTATTTTCTCCTATTGTCGCCACAACTCGACAGTTCCACTTCCAAATTTTTAACTTATTGACCTTCTTATCTTCTCTTCTGATCTTATTCTATACCTAGAAGTTTCGTGATCTATGTCTCTATTTTCTTACCAGAAGGATATCATCTCTTTCATATCCCTCGCCATGTTTAACGCTATTCTTTTATATCCCCGTCACTATTAAACTAATGTTTTATATCTCTTCATCACTTCATCTAAACAACTTCTCTTTTAATCTCTCTCACTTAGGGCTATTTTCTTCTTCCATTCTGCTCTTGTACTATATTCAAAGGCTTTATATTTCGGTCTCCTTCTATTATGCATTCACTTTTTTCTGGGAGTGTCTTATGGCGGACATCGAGGTCCATTTTTGTCGCTATTGTCTGACGATGGTTTGAAGGGTGGGGTTTATCCTAGAGTTTTCTGGTTGCGGTGTTCTCACTAGTTACTCGTGCTGCAGTTGCACGCTGCTTATCTATGAGCTTAGAACTCTCTTATTTTCATATCTGGTGTTAGTTCCCAGAGTACTTCCGCTAAAAACCATCTGAATTATCTCATTCAACTTTACTCGTAATTTACCTCCTTCTATTGGTCATAATACTTCTTACTGAGAACCTCCATGAGGCTCATGCTCTCTCAAACTTCTACCGTACTCCCACTCTTATCCTTACATTCCAATTTTTGCTCTGTTACTTGACTTTCCTCCTTATCTCAGTTTCTTGAGTCTCCTAGGTCCTCACTTCCTTGGAAGCTCCATATCTTAACACATGTTATGGAATCGCTACTGATCTTTTAGTTTGGGTACTACACTTTCACTAATCTTGTATAAGTTGGGTGTCTAAGCTATGGGAAACTCTGTATAAGTCGGGTATCTTACTTCAGCGTTGCTATACGTTGCTTTTTTGATTCCTTACTATTTTTTTCTTGGAAGCTATCTGTTCTACTGTTCGACTATCTTGATATTTCGTGATTTGTCCATTCTTCCCAACGTCTTGCCTTACTTATTAAAATTCTTACTCGGCTCTAAGTTGAGGGGTGGACATATGCTTCCCACTTCTGGTTGGGTGTCTATATACTTACTAGAGTAGGGGTTACTGAAAGGAAGGATTGGCGTTCGTTCTATCGGGACGTGAATCAACTACTTCATGTCTCAGAGTTCCACAACTTCTATCAGCCATTCTGTGGTCTCCATTTATGTTGTTGTCTTTACGCTACGTTACCTATGTCACTATATGTACTCATTCTCTTGTCACTTTTTTATTTTTTCTTACTATTTTCACAGCCTATCTATTGGCTCTAAGCCATGCTACTAAGGTTAGTGGTGGCTCGTTCTTCTGGCTACATCCTAGATCTATGTTCTCTGCTCTAGCAATAAGCTACAACTTTTCCATCTAATCTTTCTATTCGCACTGGTACTATTTGTTAAATCCTGAGTGTCTCTTTTCATATAAGTTTGTCCTTTTGAACCTACGTGGACTTCTAATAGTATTAAGTTGATCTTATGGACTTTTTTCTAGTACTGGAAACTTGCCATCTTGACTTATGTCGGGTTCTTTCTCTTCTATCCTTAAAAGCTCATTGGTCCCTTTATGGGTAAACTGTTTCTCGAAATCTACTGTCCTTGTCTCAAAATACAGTATTACGGATATTGGGCTTTCTTTACGGTTACCTTTATCAAAGTTGGTAAAGAATAGGGCAAAAATCTACATATCAATGGATATCGACCTCCTTGTTCTGATACTTTATGTTCTGATAGAGTCTATTACTCATGCAAGTTAGATATAAGATAGGCTCTGTCAGGAAAGCTTTTTTAACCGGTATATCTGAAGGCTGAGAATCTGGGTAGACTAGAGTCTTGTCTATCAAATTCTTAGATTAAAACTACTAAGCATTTCAGCTTATGACCTCCATTTACCTGCTCACGGGCCTGGGTTTGGGGATCTGGAATTCTGTAAATCCTTTTTGGCATCTCATATCCATTGGAACTCCATGTCTAATTCTGATTTCTTACTTTCTTTATCTTTTTGTCTATCATTTGTTACTCGTAAAACTTACTATCTATATGAAATATTCAAAACTATTGGGTCTACTAGAAGAATTTTTACTAAGAATGTGAGGAATATCACTTGGGGAAAATGAACCATACTTAGATTCACTCGACATCTTACTCTTGCTCCAGCTTACTGTATTCTATTTTACTACTACAGGTTCTGATGTTTCCTTACTTATCTGTTCTTGTACCTTTATCTCTCTTTGGCACTAGTTGTTTGTACCTCTATGTATCGTTCTTTACTTTGCTTATAGCTTTCTCTTCCTACTCGTTTTAGTAACTATTCTTAAAACTTTACTCTCTGTTCTCATTACTTGTCTTGAACTTCTGTTGGTAAGCCAAGATAACTATAGAAGGATTTTCCTACTAGAATAATAGTTCTGGTTTCTTTATTATGAAGAAGATTCAGATAGCTGGGGAATTTTACTAACATATCTATAAGACTTGAGGACGTACTCGAGGATCGGATATTGGAGAGATAGTGTCTTATATACGGTATCCCAGACATACTGCGTATACAAGACCCAGTACTCTGCCCACTGCAGTCACTGACTCCCTGTACCATGCTCTGATACCATCTTTGTAATATCCCCAATCCGGAGATGTTACCGGCAGGGAATAGGATGTTTTATTCCCCTGAGCCTCTGACTTTCTGAAAACTAATAATCTCGTTTATATATATACTCATGCATGGAACCAATTCACAACTATATCAACATAAATGCATAACACCTTTCATACTAAATACTCAATTTTAGTATACATTACAACTCTGACAGTGAATACTTATAATGCAATACATATGCAATCTTTACTATATGACATATGACCTTCATTGACTCTGACTGAATTGAACTATATCTCTAACTTGACCTGGTGGACCGAACACCCTAGAGACTGCCATCAGTATCTGTCCTCTCGAGCTTGTCCTCCGGGTAAACCTGCAAAACAAAGAAACTGGGGGTGGGGGGTTATATCGTTTGAACGATCTAAGTGAGTGGACAAAATAGATACTAAAATACTCTTTGTAAATCCATGGTTTAAAAAAAATTAATCTCAAATCATCTTTTCTGAAATCACTCCCATTATCTGAAAATAGCTTCCTTTCTGGAAAACTTTTCTAAAAATTATTTCTGGTTTATAACTCTCTGAAATCCTAGTAAAATAGTTCCGTCTAAAAATTCTTTCTTAAAACTTTCTTTTTTGTAAGTCTGTCTTAGAAAATTCGATTCTAAAAATCTATTTCTGAAAATTTGTTCCTGAATGTCTGCTGGAAACCTGACGCATGGGGGCGTTACGTATTGTCGTCAACCTATACTTATAACAAGAGCCATGAGTGTAAATCCATGACTTTGGGCATTACATATCACCGTCCCCCAAAGCATGCCACTCATGTCCCTGAAACTAGTGGTCTTGGGGCGTATCTATGCTACCCGCCAGGCTCTGAATCTAGAATCTGGGGTATCTGTCATCCCTAGTCCTGAATTGCGTGTGCACACGATCTCTGAGTCCGTCAATTCTATATCTGCGTCAAGTTATATACTGAGGTGGATTTTTCCCCCATGCCTCGAAAACATAAAGTCATGCTTTGAAAACATCCATTTCTATAACACCTCTTAAAACATGATCTTTCATGAAATAACTGTAATAAAAATCAATTAATGCCCTAGGTGTGTAAAAGTACCTCTTTACTTAAAATAGTGTAAATGAAAAGTTAACTTAGAAAGAGAGTATCCACTCACTGATTTTGGGATCTGGCTGGTATTACTCCCTTGCTGGAGGAAATTACGATTCCTGTAATGATCTATAATTGGTAACTTGATCAGAACTCAAGTCGCGGAATATGCTTTGGAACTATTGTCACTACATGACATATTATTCTTGTGACATGACAAATGGTATGTACAAGAGTCGATACGAGACTCTAAGGATGGCCCCTAACATTCTGAGTTGTAATTGAAAAGGCTAAACTAATCTGGATTTTTGGCCTCGCGTCACGACGCGGGCCCTTTGGCATCGTGACGCTATGTCCTTAACGTCGCAACGTCCCAATATGCGAACAGGAGGTAGAGATCCTCTGATCAACACACGTTGTTATGCCAAAGTCATGGCGTCGCGACACTAGCCTAAATCCAAGTATAGGCACTGTATTTTTACATATAAGTCCCAATGATGAGTCTCACATGGAGACACTACCTATTTAAGTTGTGGAAGTCGCGGGAAACGGACGTCGGAAGGGAAGAGTCAGAAATTGACACCTTGTTGGATTTAATTCGTTTGCTTAGCTTCGGGTTTGCTTGTTAAGCCTCTGTTTCAAACTTATCTTTAGCCCAAAATCCCTGCAAGTCACACACCAAGCCCATACATCACCAAACCACACACCAAGCCCACCAAAAAAACCAAAAAAAAAACCAAACTCACGCCCAAATAGACCAAACCCCACGCCCAAAGCTTCCTAAAAACAAACAAACTCACACATTAAACACATGTTGAAATCAAACCAAATCACCTTCCCAAATTAAAAGATTCAAATCAAATCTCATCACCTTCCTAATTAAATTAAATCATATTCATAAACTAAAAGAAATCAAATCAAATCAAATCAAATCAAATTACCTTCCTAATTTGGAGAGATCTTATGATACACAAATTAAATATCCCCCCATAATTACACAATATTCTTTCCCTATTCGCATAAGGACAACCCCAACCCTTGCCTATAAAAAGAAGCATAAACCAACCATTCACACCTCTAGCTCATTCTCACGTCCACTCACAAAAAGAAGAAATAAACCCTAATATTCACGGCCTCCTTCTCTCTCACCATAAGCCAACTCACACACTCACAGCCACTCACGCCAAAGCACACATTCACACCTCACCCTCCTCACGCCACTCACGCACATTCACACCACTCACAGCCACTCACACACATTCTCTCTTCATAACACAGCCCTATTCACCCACCGAACAACCCTCAACCAACGACCTTAAGCATCCTCAACTCCACGCACACATAAGCCTTGCACGTGCTTTCACATAAACCACGCCACACTACCACCGAGCAAATCATCAACAAATCAGCCACCTTAACCGGACAAATAAGCCCTCAACTCCACACCAAATCCAGCCCCTCTCACGTACCCATAAAAGACCATTACACGCTCACAAATAAATGGCCCATTGACCACAAATTCAATTCACACCAAACAGCCTTCAATTCACGCCAAACTGCCTCAAATTCACTCAAAAAAACAGCCCTCACAGCAGCCCTTATTCACGTCACAAACACCCCTCAACTGTACCCCTAAACAGCCTCTGAACTGCAATCAAAACCAGCCCCTGAACTACACCTTAAAACACCCAAAACAACCCCAGTAAAGCTGCCTTAAACCATCGAAATTCTGCCCTGAAACACTACCCGAATACCGCAGAAATAGTGAGCATACAGCAGCACGAAATAGTGAAGCAACGAAGGAAAACTACGAACCAATATAGTTGGTTAATGTGTGCTATGGCCATGAGATGAATAGAATATGTGTTATCTCTTGCGGTATATCAGATGGAAACCTGGACGTAAATTCCGTAGCCGAATCCGAATGGACGGCTGTGCGGTCTGGACTCGGGATACAATGCCACGTACCGCTTGAGAGACACAAATATTTCGTTTCATCCAACCTTGTGTTTACGCATGATTTAGTCATTTAGTATGTTATTTTTACGATTTAGTCATCTAGTATGTTATTTCCTTTTATGCATGATTTAGTTGGTTATTTTCGAGCATGATTAGTTATTTCTTTTGCATTAAGAATTTAATTTATGTTTATGTTTAGGTTATTATTTATTTTTCGCGTTTGATAATTCAATATGTTCATGGGATTATTGTGTGCTATTGTGTGTTTTCCGTTATGATGACTTACTTTTATGCATGCAAACTTAGATATAGGTTTTATTTTCATGTACGTAAACTTAGACATAGGGCACTCTTGAGAATGTATGTTGCGTAGACTCGGTTAGATTATTGCACAAATCCTTTCATTACAAGTGGCATAAGTAAGGCACTATTCCGAACCCAACGGTTTGAGGTCTTCCCTTGCGAGTGGTGAGTGCGGCCTTAAATCATTTTCCCAGTTTACACTGGGTGGCGAATCCATGTTATTTCTCCGGTTTAGTTCCCCCGTGGGCTATTCCGTAGTCCCAACTAGGTCGCGAGCCTGGAACAGCGTCGCCGATTTCTGTGTCCTACACTAAGGCTAATCCACCCCATTCAACGACATAGCCCCAAGGCAACCCAACACCAACACTCCAACACTATCACATAAGTACTCCTCTAAACTTCAACATTACTCAAAATCCATCTCATCTTATCAACCCAACATAAACCATCATCTAGAATCATTAAATCCACAAGCATAATTTTCTCAATATATTCATACACATATAAACCTCATTCAATGTTAATACTATCATGACACTTCTCAAAATACATGCCAACAACTTATTAATGCCAAATCTAACAAATCACATGGCTGTGGTATGCTATATGCGAAATGGGTATTTCCTTTTTCAAGCTTAAAACTGAAAAATGAGGAGAGGAAAAGAGAAAATGAAACTTATTAAGCTTGGAAACATGTTAGGATTGATCAAAATACTTTTGAAATGAAGTTAAATGTGAGGAAAGAAAATCCATTCATCCCCCCTTTGCTCTTCACGTTTTTCGTGTATGAGGGAGAGAGTGAATAGTGTTCTATTTATAGACAAAGAGAGACTGATTTTTGTGATGGAATGAGTGATTAGGATTGTGCCACCTCACTTTAATCTAGACTATTCCCGAAATTACTATGGTAGTTTCAAAAATTGTGATTTTTTATTAGTTTCCGATTCGAATTTATAAAAATGTCTAACGTAAAAGTTGTAGGTATTGGTCTTACCTTTCCGAAAATATAAAGTTCATAAAAATTGGAGATCGAATGAAAATATTACGGCCTGATTATTAAGAGTTGTTTAGGATGGGGTGTAAGTTAAGTTCTGCGTCGGAATTACAAGGAATTTACTGAATGTCCCAAATGTCATTTTATGAGCACTTACTTGCTCAAACATGATTTATATCAAGCATTGTGCCCCCTAAGGCGTAATAGTTGTCAGTCTCTGATAACTTACAAGTCGCCGGGGTCACCGGATGTTACAATGAATAAATTAGAGGTATATGATACCGAAAAATTTATTTAGATTAAAAAATTTTAAAAATCAATTTCGCCATTCGATGTGCTTCCGTACATTTTCCCCAATACCAATACCGTTGAAATTATAAGGGTTGACTAATTAGTAGTTTATTTTTGACATTGACAATATGCATAAAATACACCTTATCCCATACTATTAAAATTGTGAGGATAAGAAATAATTTAGGATTAAACTAAGGAGTCACATCAGATATGATTGACAAATTATTATTTATTTATTGGATTACGATGGTCAATACCGTTAAAATTATGAAGTCCAAGTAGATTTGATGGGGTTCACTTTCTATTGTGGACTTTAATAGTTAAACTCTTGCATTTTCACTTGACAGATTTTGGAAATATATATAATAGTGGAGAAATTATTTAGATTAAACATCCATGACCTATCTAGGGTGTTAATAAATATGAAAATTGTTTCACTTTTGCCTCCTTTGTTTTATCTTAGTTAGAGAAAATATATTTTTGCTAAATCATTGATATGCATATAAGATGCAATCCAACTAGTAGATGCAGATGACCTTAAAATATAGAACCTTAGAATAGTTCTAGATGTTCCTTGACCTGGGTATTTTGTAGATCAACTTATAACGTCAAAGAATTTTGATTCTCTCTTTTGAAGAGAAAAAATATACTAGAATTTGTTGGTTGATGACTTAATAATTGAGTCATGGATAGATGATCAAGACAATTTTTAATGGTCAAGATCATATCACAAATATGAAATTATTTATTATGTGGTGAGGATAAACATTTGAATTGTTCTTATCTTGAGATCTTTTACCCACAAGTTAAAAGCTTCGATAGGTATATATTTACCAATCATTGATATTTCTTTAGCTTTTGGGACCATAAATGAAGAAAATAATCACATATGTGCAATTGTTGCTGACACAAAACTAAAGTTAGCAATAGCAAAAAGAAGAAAACAATTACAATGTATGGAAAAATTAAATTACAACATTGTAAATAGAAAGTAATTAGAAAGTGAAAATTACAGAGTCATGTGTATTGCAGTCTTCTTAAAATAGATTTGCCGTCGATTATTGTGCTTAGGATTGGAACTAGCGTTTTTTTTCCCAAGATAAAATGACTACCAATAACTTTAGAGAATTATCAAATTACCTCAATGAACTCAATTCGTGTGTATAACTCAGATTAATAGAAAGGAAAAGTTGATGCAGTTACGATAGTTGCAAGAAAAGGTAGTAGTGCCCTCAGTATTTACGTGGAAAAAGCTGTGGGTTCTCACGACAATTGTAATTTTGTATTTTATAGACTTAAGACGCAAAAACATTTGCAATTCTATAACATAAGATTTTCAATTATTTACATTAAATCCATAATTGAATTCTAAATTCAAAATGCACATCATGGGCTGCTACAACCATTACAGCAAAATCAAAAGTCACCAAAAAATTAAAGGAAATTAGCAAGCTAATCCGAGCCTAATTTTATTTGGGCCGCATTCGTGTATACAGAATTTACAGGTGTTCATTGGTTCAAGGCGAACAAACCCCGAACGGACTGTGATTTACACCCATGCAGATATGCGTGTAGAGATAGTGTCTTTCCATAACTTCTTACCACTCTACAATTAAGCAACTATATATAAACCCTATCTATGATTAGTTGCTTTTTAGATGTGGGATAATTTTAATTTCCTTTAATTTTCCTTCTCAATATGTGCACTTTGTGAGACAAATTCTCATTCCTCAACTATTATTTTAAGCGTGTCAATATAACATTTCAAAGTACTCACGGAGGAGAACCTGAATTGCTCATGAACTCTTCATTCCCATAAGTGGGTCCCACATAAAATTGTGTTTCAAAATAGGCTACAATATTAATATTTTATGCATAACTATGCATATTTTCCAGCAACCCCAACGAAAAATGAAATTTGGCAGAAAATATGAAAACAACATGTTTTGACACTAAAATATTTATAATATCAATGATTAAGTTCTACGAATTAAAACCTGCATCAGATAGGTAGATCTCAACCTTTGAACCTTCCATTGTGTTAATATATTTACTTTACTGACTGACCAGTAGATGTGAAGTCTTTAAATTGTTATGTCTTAGTGTAAACGATAATATACTACACACATGAATCTTTCTTAACACAATTGAGTAATCGGGTTATGTTCATTTTGGCCCTTAATATTTGCTTGGTTTTGTAAGAGTTTTTAAGAATTGAAAATCTTACATTTCGCTTTTAAACGACCCCTATTTTTCTCTCATATAGGTATTTTGTTAACCAAAGAGTAACCCGTATTACTCCGCTTGGATTCCCAAAGCTTAAGAAACATTAAGAGCATAACTCATTGTACATTCTACGGGCATCACTGGTTCATCATAGGAATGGATAAGAGGGTAACCGCCACATGAGAGTAATGCTTACCATGATCTAACAAGGACTTTACAATTAGGTTGTCCCTTTGAACTTAATTCTTAGGATCTCCAGTCAGTTAGGTTGAGTTTTTTTTTTTGTATTGACCTGTTATCTTATGGGTTTTAGTCTTATTTCTCTCGATGATTTCTCTACAAATTATTTATTTAACTGTTTAGTTAACGGATCCGCAATATTATTCTTTTGGCGCGGGGATCACGGAGTATGGTGAAATATTGTGGTACATTTATCATAAATTGGCTAAATATGAGATTGACTAGTGTTTTCTAAGCACATTAACTCTTTCTCTTTACAAATCATTTTTTAAGGATGAGTTATACCTAAACGATTTCTTCTTATCTTTGCCTTACTGTTGTATGAGAAACTTCCCCATCTTGAGATGTGGACACGTTTTTTCCCATATTATTTTCTGTTCATTGGCTGCATCATTCTTCTGGGTCCCACCGGACGTGCCAATTTATATGTTGGCTTGAAAAGTTGTATGTTGCGCTGGCGTGCCAGAGGAGCGAGTCCTCGATATTACAAACTGAGTTCTAATCAAATAATTGTAAAACTAATGAGTTTTTTAAAGCTTGCAAAGGATAGACAATTAGATTCTATGAGGATGCTAATAAAAAGCTAGAAAGAAAAGTTATCGGAATGGAAATCTTTACTAGAATTGAAAATCTAGTTACATAAGAAAAAGTTGTAAACTACTCTTTAGTGGAATTCAAAAAGACTGTAATTACAGAGAAAGGCTTGGAAAAACCATTAACTACAGGGAAAAACTAACTGGAAATGACGTGTTTTTTGGATTGATGTGTTGGGGTTGGTGCTCAGAACGCCAATTCTCCGTTGTATTTCATTGTAAATATTATTGTAAACGTTTTATTATGAATAAAATGAGCAGTTTCTATAATATAATATATCTTCTTAAATGGTAAAGACGTAATAGACCTTAGGATGATTAGTCATGATGCAGTTGCAAAAGCGGCGCAACTGACATTGAGTTGTATCATGACGTTGTCATTCTCAGACAGTTCCTGGTCAAGGTTTACACTACTTGGTCAGTATAGTAAACTCGTTGCGACCGGTACATGTCGTATACTGGAATATATGATTCCAATGGTTTCTCAATGAACCATTAATCTTGGAGACTCGTATAGACGTGTAGGTATTTATAGCGGATAAACACTTAATGATTCACCGAAGATTCTTAATGGATGGTACACCAACGTCAATAAGAATCTTCTCGGGTTGAATAACATTTGTGATTCTTCGACTTGAGATACCACTGTGGGCACATGAGACATCTTCCACACTTAGATGGCAGTCACGTCACCGATCTATTTAGATCAGACCTCCACCTGTTCGTTGGGTGTGGACAGATCCTCAAGGTGTCCTATGTGTGTCGAGATATGATCTGTCAGTTCTGTGTACAAAACATAGGTAGTCCATATATGATTAGCAATCAGATAAAAACTATGGGCCTGTGGTATACTTTAGAAGTCAGTTCTAAGTGTTCTGTTAGAGATTGGTAATAGAGACGTCGACGGGATTGTCCCCATAGAGATTTGACGTTTACATCTATATCTCTGGGATATATTCGGATACCTGTCGCGGAGGAATTATACATATGCCATGACCTCGACCTGTATGATTCAGCGAGTTTATCTGTGGTCGTCATAATTTACGGGTGGGTAAATTATGGACACGAAATTGGATTTCATGATAGATATGCATGAATCTAGAGAGTCTCACTAGTGAAATATACTCATAGAGCACTAGGGAAACTTTTATGAATAATACTGATTATTTATAAGTCGTTTAAAGGTTAAACGAAAAATACATGCGAAGGGACCTAATAGTCATTTCCTAATTATTGTATATTTGTATTTAATGATAGATTTTATTAAATACACATTAATTAAATGTCAAATTGTGATATTTGACTTATATCATAAATATATATGTATTTGGATATTTAAAGTAAATATAATACATATATTTAAAATATTTATATTTAAATAATTATTTAATTATTTAATTGTTAAATAATTAAATTAATTAAAAATATAAATATCTTTAGTTTTGATATTTATTGGAAATGCCTTGAGTTGCTTTTGTTGACTTGTTGAAATTCATTAAAGTTGTAATGACCATGTTTGCAAGTTGATAAAGCAAAAATTAAATGAAACAAAAATAATATCTAGATATTATTTTCTATACCAAATTCGCCCAAGGCTAAATTGGTGGGGGTATATATTGTTTTGTTTCATTTCATTAGGTTAAGGGTTCATAAGTTACAAAAACAAACACAAAAGAGTTGAGAGAAAAGTTTGAAGACAAAAGGAAAAAGCTTGGAAAATTATTGATTTTGTAAGTTTTTCTTTAAAGCCTTCAACATAGAAAATATTTCTAACATGCTTAGCTTCAATATGTGTTGCTAAGATGTTGTCTCTACACATATAGTTTGTGTTTTAATTGGTTGTGAACTTGTTTGAAAGATGTGTGCATGTATGGTTTATAAGTGAGCTTGAAATGGTTTCGATGGCTTACTTTTGATTATTTGATAATCATGTTGCCATTCTAGAGTTGCTAAGCCACTCATTGATGACCTAGAATTATTCTTGAGTTCTTTCATGATGGTGAGACTTTATTGGTGTGGTTAGATTCAATTAAAGTGATGGATTTAATTGATTTGGTAAGATTTGTCAATTTGAAGAAATTATAAAATTAGGATTCTTAACCCTTTCCAAATTTAGGGTTTTTCATATATGTGATGTATTATGGTGTGTATATGATGCATATTATTTTTGAGTTGATTGGATTTGATCTTGGCATGTTTTGAACATAAAAGGACCAAATTGCAAAAGCTGGAAAATGTTGGGGCTGTTCGGCAATTAGACAAAAATTGGAGATTTTGTTGCAATCTAATTTTGATGTGTTGTGTTGGTTTCTATTTAGGTCCCCCATAGCAAGCATGAAAATAATGTGTGAATACATCAAAGGAGGTAGCGGAATACTCACATTGATCGGTTGAGACGATTTGGTGAAGAACAAAATTGATTTTCACCTCCAAAAACGCAACTGCAGTGACCAGATTTTCTGCCCACTGTTTCAGTTTTGAGTCACCATTTTGAGCTTCAAATCTTCGTCGTTTGATTCCCGGCTCGTGGGTGGGTTTCCCTAACACCTTCGTATGCCTCTTAGAAGTGTACTAGCACTTGGATCTTGCCACAAAATCCACAAAAAGCTTCCCTCACTGCTCACGTTTTTCAGCAGCAAAACCAGTGAGTTTTGGCCCCTTAGGCGTGAGCATGAAGGAGATTGGAGAGTGAGTGAGTTGTCTAGGGTTTACTAAATATTCATCTAATGAATAATGATAGATACCAAAGTGTAGAGAGATATTTTGTTTTTATACTTTAGTTAAAAACCATTTCACTTTTACCCTAAACTTGGTAGGTGTGGGTAAATGGTTTTCCAAAAGTAAAACAAGGTAGTTGGGTGGTAGGTACACCTACCACACATGGGCCCCACATATTTGAATTGAAAAATTCAAATATCTCTACGAACATTTGCCGCGGCTCGGTTCCGTTTAATCCGATTAAACGAACTTCCGTCATTAAATAATTAAATCTAATTTAATTAAATATCGATGCCACGCAAATATATTACGAACGTCGTTTACGAATTAATTCTAAATTAATTCGTTCGTTCGCATTAAAGTCCGACTTTAATTTCGTAATGAAATCCAATTCATATTAATATATCCGATATATTAATTTTAGCCCATTCGAATAAATTAAATAGAAAAATCAAATTTAACTATTAAATTCATTTTACCGATTAATTCCAAATTAATCGTGTTCTCTCTCTTTAGATAATATTTTATCCCAGATAAAATATCTCCGTAATTAATCCCAGATTAATTTTCTCTCTCATCGAATTAATCCCAGATTAATTAAAGTGCGAGTCATACATCATCGGTGAATCATTGGGAAGCGACCCATGAGATCCCCGGATATGTTGGCAGTAAATATGGTCGTCGGACTATCTGAACACGTAAGTATCAAGTACTACGTTTTACCGATTCACAAGACAAGGTTGGCTTCTAGCAAAGCACCATGCCTACCCAATTCTCCGGAAATATCCTTACAGGAATGAAGGATCTGTATCAGGCGTAGTATACATCGTATAGTGCATATCGATCTAGTATCGGATGGTCACGTGCTAGGCCTGGGGCTGGAGTTGTGTCTGCCCCGTACGAAGCACATGTCGGATGTCTGGTAACTAGTCTCTATAATCGGATATACATGACCTAGTCATAATATCCCGATGGTCGCGCAGCACTTAAGAGCACTAATACCGTATCCTACGTGACATCATCTCCACTATAACTGGAGTGATACTTCCGTCTTGACATCACACCCAATACTCTACGATTCTCAATATACCCAGTATTGGCGTACACAGAACCGGTTAAAGCCCTGGACGACCTCAACCAAAGTATATTGATTGTCGTAAGTATTAGCGGTGCAAGTCTCAAGTTAAGACCAAATACACCTACCCTAATTTCGGACTCCCATAGACACACAGTCATACTACCAATGGGATTCCGAGGGGGTCTATCCAGAGCGAAGCTGTTTCCCGTACCATCGGTGAAACATAACCTCCTATTACACTTGCATGAGTATCCAATACCCAAATATATGAGAACTATGCCGTTGTGCCCTCACAACGCGCACAAGTGCAATACTAGTCTTTTACGTATTTATCGATGTCCAATCTCGATAATACTCTGACTATGGATATTTAATGATTTATCCTACGTGGACTGATACTGTCTCATATCATTCTCCGTCCAGGAACAAATCATAGGGACCTCTCATCATTTATACATCTAAGGTGATCTAATCACAAATGATAAGAGAGCAATCTCCTTTGTCTCATAGTTAATTTGTACAACAACATCATGATCTGTACAAATAGTGACGCTATGGGTCATAATTGTCCAACATGTTGGACATGTTGGAAATCATTTTAGAAAATGTTAGAATCATCCAAAATTGTATTTGACAATTTTAGGACTAAAATGATCAATTGTAAAGTTGTGGGGCAATTCGGTAATTACCAAGAAATTTGATTTCTTGTGTAATTTTTCAGAATTTAATAATTGGATAATTAAATAAATAATTTTATTTAATGATCCAAGAACAATTTTGAAATCGGAAAATTTTGATTTTCCGCGATTCCGCTGCGTTACCAGATTTTCGCCATAAAACCCCCACATGATGTTGAAGGCCCCTTTTTCTTGGGCTCCTCCTTGCTTTTATAGGTTTTGAAAGTAACTTCCTCCACTTCTTCAACTTCCTTGGCCAACTCCCACGTTCCTCTATTTCATGAAGATTGTGTTTGTGAATGAGTGATTTTAGTAGGAAGTGGTTTCCTCTCCTAACTTTGAAAGTACCTTCCTTCATCAGCTTTTCAACTTTCGGCATGTTCTGGAACCAACTCCCCATATCCGTACATGCTTTGGAAACCAACTCCACATAACGTATGTGCTAGTGGACTGGAGGAGTGGCAATATTTCATGTTTAATAATTACAATTTTCCTGTTTAAAAATAGTAATTTATTGCTTGATTTTAAGATAGACTCCTAGAATAAATTGGTCATGAACTGTTCTAATTGGACTGAAATGATTTATGGTACAAACAAAAGTATTTCTATAGAAGTGTTTTTTTATTTTGTATCACTTCTAAAAAAAAAGTTATTTCTTATCAAGTATTAACCAATTAACAATTTTCTAAAGATTTATTTGCCTTAAAAGACAGTTTCCTTTATAATATACCATTACACAATGAACAGAAATAGCTAATTAAGCACTCTCCAAAGTAAATGAGGTATTGTTTAGCTACAAATTAATTATAATGGGAAATGAAGTTCTACACAAAAAGACAGTGTTAAATACTAATGGGCATGGGTATTCTAGTAGTGGCGAAGTTTCTATGGCTTACAGATTTGCATGACAAGACAATGGACACAACTATGTATATGACTACGACAACTGACACCTAGCTTTATTAAAATATGGGATGTGCCATCATATGATTCATGCCAATGAGGCAAGCTTTCACATTTTCAAAGATTTTATCTCCATTGTCCTCCGTGTTTAGCTACAAAGTCAGTGAAATATATATATATATATATAAAATTTAAATTAACAATATTTAGTTACTTAATTATTGAATATGCAAGTGATTCCCAAGTACACAAATGTTGATCTTGTATATATCCAATCATATTCCACTGAAATTTATTTTAATCCCTCAACTGAATATACAGTACTCTCAACTCAACCAATACAGAGGCAAGTTTCTAAATGCTCAAGTGGGGCAATGAAATGAAATTTATTAAGGGGTAAGAAAATCTAAGTGGCATACAACCACTCTGTCCACGCACTCAATAGACTTGTTTGCTGGTAGTCGCACTAAGGAGTCCTTGTTTTCTTCATTAATTTACAACACTTAGTTAGTGGTTACAGATTTCGTGATGTAATTATCTGGATAAGATGTGAAAAGGGTTTCAAATTTTCAATTCTTTCTAGTCAAATGTTATTAAGTTGAAAAACACTAGCTGCTAGCAGCACCATGTGCTGCTTTTGTGCTTGAATGATGGAACATTGATCTTCCCACAAATCAAAATTTAATGAAAATTGACCATTGTGCCCCCATGGTGATCTACAGAAGATGAGATTAATGATCTTTATCAGTACCACAATGTGTTCATAACAGTAACTCCACTTTCGTTTTTGTTTTTTAAGTGGACCAAAGGGAAGTAGCCCTATGTTCATTATTTCTAATGATCTCTTTCAACTCTGAAATTTTAGTTGGGACTTGGGATTTTGTCAAAGTTAAAGGTTATCATGCATTTCATGATGGGAATTGTTTAAAGTGTTGTAGAGCTGAAGTCATATACTAGTATTCCTCTAAAAATTATCAGGGTTGAATCAGCCTTGAAAGAATATCAGCTAATGTAATTATGTTACCACTGGAAATAAAATTAAGCAAATTCTAGCATACCCAGATAAAAATGAAAGCTATCTTTTCCACACTTGCTTTAACTGCCACTCAACTACCTTTTAAGGCTTGAAACTCCACATGGAAACAGAGCATTTTGTCCAAAAATGCATCTTTAACTTCAGCAAAATTCTTTCTTGCCCTAACCAATGAGCCTGCATATAAAATTCTCATCTATCATGTATAAACAGAATATTAATAAGTAAAATGGATTTTACAAAACGTGCGGTCAATTTTCTTTTTTCCATCCTGTTGGTTTTTTTTATTTTTTTTTCCTTTTTTCCAGTATAATCAAGATAAACTAATAAAGTATTGCACAATCCACAAAAAGTTCATAGTTCAAGAACCTTTTTTTACAGCCCAGCAAGACCTCACCTGTCTATCCACATAAAACACATTAACTGTTGGGAAAAAAAAAAGGCGAAAAAGAGGGGGCTTAACTCATCTCACTAACCCTCTCTATAATCAGATTACATATAAGCATAGGCATTGAAATATCCCAATCATTAACGATTGATAATGAGAATATCAACTACAATCCTCACATTCAAGGCCTAAAAACATTCTGCAAGCACAAAGCCAAAACTCCAAAAAGAGGCTTTTAGTGGTCAATCGTTTTCATGAAAAATCTTAAAGTAATGGCTCTTAGCCACGCCTGATCCCCACGAAGTAGTTGAAGTCATGGTGCTGGACCCTTAGCTGCTTTAGCCACGAATCTGCTACGCTTAAAAGTGACACTAGCCTTTCTTGGTCCCTACCACAATTGCCCGAAACCCACAC
>SKCR01044538.1:0-66724 GCA_019454045.1 Zanthoxylum bungeanum | reverse complement strand
GAATTTATTAAATTGGACTTGCGTGTCCAGCCTATTACCTCTTTTCTCATTGTATTTCTCTTCTCACCTATTCCCCTCAATGTAAATGAGGTTTCTTTAGAAATATTATGTCATTGGGTAGAAGTATGAATAGTGCTAGCTGGAGAGAGAAAAGTGAGATATTTGTTCTAGGAACAAGTTTGTTGTATATCCATCCGCATATCATTATTAAAATTTATCGCGCCTTATTATGCTTTTAGAATGCATGCTTAAGGGTGTATGATGAAACCTAATTAAAGATAATAAATTGGTTGCCAATTTACCCGAAAAAACCCTCATTTTATATTAAGTGTTTTTCCTTCCATTGAGTGATTCTCTCTCAAGATCCAAGATTGACATTGGTTTGTTGGCCAAAGTCAAGACTCTTGTCCATCGCGGATGTGTTTGAATCACGAAAGCTTTGTTCCACATCGTACGCCTTGGGCAAGTTGTGATTTGTTGGCCAAAGTCAATGTCACTTCTTGTTCATCGGCCTCGATTACGAAGCTTTCTCACAGTCAATGGGTCACGCTTAACTGGTTTCATTAAGCTTGTTGAGCCAAAGCCAATGCTTAGTTGATTCAGAGGAAATAGGTTAGGGAATATATCAGATATATTAGCATATATTGGATATATGTTTCGGACTTGGGAGTCCACCTACTGGATCTAGGAATTGGATGGGATCCAATTGATCTTAGAGATCCACCTAGTTAAGTTTCATACAGCTTGTTGGCCAAAGTCAAGGTTGTGTGTTATTTACGGGATTCTAGCCCACTAGGAAACTAGGTTTCCCGAGTACTCCACAGAGGGTTAGAGGCTCGTCGAAAAATAATGGGATGCAAGTATTAAATTTGCAATTTTGTTTAGATACTTGCCAATACGCGCTCAATTCATTTTCCGTCATTAAAAAATTTATATATATTAGTTGGATTAATATTCAATTGTTGTTTTATTAAACAGTTGGACTGTATTCAAACTACTTCATTTATAGTTGATTATATGATTGGATTATAATAATCAATATATTTGAATTTAACCAATCAAATAGTAGTTAATTATATAGTTAGACTATAGTAATCATTATATTCGATTGTACCCGAAATCGTTGATTGGATAGTTTGACTATTGGAATCAAGATAACTGAAAGATTAGCGTTTAAAACATAATCCTGGGTGAAAATATCTTTAAGCGGCTTCAATTTTGAAATTGGGAATAGAACCTCAGGATAGTCCTGGGAGCCAAGAAATTACTTTATTTGATAGAGTGACATATCAGGCTTGAGCCCGAAGTTGAGCAAATAGTAGAGCATGAGCTTTGGAAGACTCATCGTGATGAAAACTTTAGTGCTCAATCCGTTATGCTTGCCGCAATGACTTCTTAATTTATTCGTCAGAACTAAGGATTAGATCCTTATAGTATGATATTGAAATTGAAGGATCTTCACAGATCTAATCTTAGATCTTAGAAGTACTAATTGCAATAGAAAACTCTTGGAGAGTTAATGGCTATGCTAAAGGAGACAGTGTAGGCATTGCATTTTCGCATGTGAAACCCGATGATGAGTCTCAATTGGAGGCACTACCTTTTTAGCTAAGGATATTGCGGGAAACGGAGGTCGGAAGGGGAAATTCGGAAAAGTATGTCATCAAGTTCATTCCACAAGTTCACTGTCTTCGTTGGTGCTGCGTTCGTTACTTCGTTCGAACCTCGTACAGATTGCGGACGTTCGTGCCGCGTGCGAGGAGGCGTTCGAACGGAGCCGGTAATTCTGGTTTTGCTGCTAGCCTCACACCTCAGCCCATTTAGCCCCCCAAAGCCCATAAAACACATCCCAAATTAAATAAATAAATATTAAACATTAAATAAAATATTTAAATCATTTACCAATTAAATAAAACATAAAATAAAATCATGCCTAATATAAATAAATCAAATATATTATATACTAAAACTAAAAATAAGATTTGCCTAATTAAAATCAATCCTAACCAATTAAAACCAATCAAATATTTGACTTCCTAATTCAATAAGATATACACCAATTTAAATTAGTTGACTTCCTAAATTAAAATATTTTGTCCCCCCTCAATCTTGTATATGCCTTTCCCATCTCTCCTTATTTGGAAACCAAATCTCTTCCTTGTGAGACAAGGTGAAGCCCTAGCCATTCTCTATATAAACAACCCCTAACCTAGCCATCCCTCCTCCCAAAAATCTCTCTAGCTCATACACACCATTCACACAAGAATTATAGCAAGAAATACTAGACATCACAAAAATCATTCCTTTCAACCTTACCCTCATATCACCGAAATTACAAGCATAAACAACCCTAATCACCACCGAAAATCACCCCTTTTAAACCTTCACACATCACCGAAATTACACAAAACACAACAGCCTAAATCACTCTCAACAGTCCCTAAAATCCCTTAAAACAGTAACATAAACTGCACTTATAACCTTTGAAATAATCACACCAAACCACACTAAAAAGGAACACAGAACAGTCCACCAAGAACACCAAAACAGCCCACCAACAGTAAGCAGAGGATACAGAGGGAACGGCAGCAAAACCATAAGGAAACAGCAGCAAAACGGAGTCGGAACAGTAGCTCGAGTGGCCGAACAGCGAAGGAAGAGGCAAACCAGTGAACCAGAAAAGTTGCGGAGCTTTACCCCCTTTCGATCTTCGTGGAACGCAAGTCCGAGAGACAGCTTAAAAGGTTAGACCTGAGGGTATCTATCACACTTACTCGTATTTAATTTCTGGTTATTTATTTCGATTATATTTTCTGTATTTGTGGCATTTGTTGTGTGTATGATGCGTGTTGTGGGTATTGGATGAATGGAAGAGTGTCGTCTCTTGTGGTATATAGGATGGAAACCCAGACGTAAATTCCGTAGCCGAATCCGAATGGACGGTAGTGCGGTCTGTACTTGGGACACAACTCCACGTACCACTTGAGTAAAACGGCACCTCCTCTTGTTTTGAGTTGCTTTGGTTTATTTAATTCTTGTCATTTAAATTCTGCATGTTGTTTAATCCCATGATACGATCGAGTGCATGGGCTTAGTAAGTGCGATGAAAGGTTCCCTAATTGGAGGGTTAAAATCCTTCACCCCGATGCTTTGCCGCACCGATTGATGTGTGTTCGGTTGAATGCGAAATACGTTCAATCGGACATACTTAGTTTGATATGATTGTCTTTATTTTCGTATGCATGATTCAACCGAGCGCATGGGCTTAGTAAGTGCGATGTGAGATCCCCTATGGGGATGGGCTAAAGCCCGTTACCACGAGGCTTTGCCGCGCCGGTTGATGTGTGTTCGGTTGGATACAAGATACGTTCAATCGGGCACACTATGTTTAATATTATTGCTTTTCATTCTATGTATGCATGATTCAGTCGAGCGCATGGGCTTAGTATGTTGGTCTAAAGGTCCTCTCTTTGAGAGATCAAGAGCCCCAAAAGGCCACCTTTACGGCAGTACTTCGCCGCGCCTCCCCCCTTTATTTTGTCGTTTATGTATTGCATCCCATTTCATGCATCAGGTCTGTTCCCGTTCGAACGCGTTTACGAACGCAACTCGAACGCGCATGTATTTTGCCTTGTCATGCATCAGGTCTCCCTCATGTTCGAACGCGTTCACGAACGCCATACGAACGTAGGCATTCTGTTTCATTTCCGTTCGAACGCGTTAACAAACGCTATACGAACGTGAGCATTCTGTTTCTTTTCTGTTCGAACGCGTTATCAAACGCCATACGAACGAGAACCTTCTGTTTACCGTTCGAACGCGTTTACGAACGCCCACGCACTTTCTTAGTTTCATAATGCATCAGGTCTGGTTCCGTTCGAACGCGTTCTCGGACGCTACATGAACGCGAACCTTCTGTTTACCGTTCGAACGCGTTTATGAACGCTACACGAATGCGCACCCACTGAATCGAGTCATCTTCATTAGATTTCATGCATAGTTTTCCTAGTAGCTATCCCCACGTGTATGAATACAACTATGTTAATGAATTACAATTCATATGCTTGTGTCGTGATAACATTTGAGTATTATTTCTTGTGGTATATCGGATGGAAACTCAGACGTAAATTCCGTAGCCGATTCCGAATGGACGGTAGTGTGGTCTGTACTTGGGATACAATTCCACGTACCACTTGGAAAAGTGCCCATATGTATGTTTGTATGGTTAATATGTGTGCTTGTGTTTTCTTGAATGTAATATGCAAATAAAGTTGTATGTTCGTTGCTATTTTGATATATGTTAAGCATGCGATTTTAGATATGAGATATATGTGAAATGTGTGCATAAATTTTATTTTGCATATGAGAATTTAGAAGCATGATACTCTTGGAAATAAGTGTTACTTAAGCTTGATTAAATTATTACATAAATCCTTTCATTACTAGTGACATGAGTAAGGGACCATTCCGAACCCAACGGTTTGAGGTTTTCCCTTGCGAGGGGTGAGTGCGGCCTTAAATCTTTGTCCCGGTTCACACCGGGTGGCGACTCCATATTATTTAGTATTTCCCAACTAGTGCCGCGAGCCTAGAAACGGCGTCGCCCAGGTCCTATGTCCTACAGACAGATCTTACAAAAGGGCAAGAAGTGCAAGGCGCATCTTACTTCGACATCCCAGAAGGCCAAAGCTTGGCCGAAGACTTCTAGGGATGTGAAAATGGGCAAAGGAAAAATCATCATAGTCTTCTAGGAACACAAAGGACATATCCCAATATTTCTGCCTAAACTGTGACAAATGGGGTCATTGGAAGCGTGACTGTCGTATGGACAAGGTAGACATGGAGGAAGTGAAGACGGGCAAGGCTCCGACTTTAGGTATGTTTGTTAAAAACATGTCCACTGTTGGTTTTAAAATTGGATTTTAGATACATGATATGGTACATAAATATATGTACTGATGTGCAGGATCTGCTGATTAGAAGGAGACTGGATTCAGATGAGATTGACCTATGAGTTGGAAATGGGACGAGAGTCGCTGTTTTGGCCGTAGAAACCTAAGTTTTGGAACTGCCTTTTGGGCATGTACTTAAATTAGGAGACTGTTATAATGTACCTAGTTTGACTACAAATATTATCTCTATATCTAGTTTAACCCGTTGCGGGTATACCTTTATGTTCCAGAACACTATGTGTTTTATTTATAAAGATGATATTGAGATATGCATATTTAGATGTGAATAACAATATTTATATTTTGAATATAAACAAATCTCAAGCATATAATATGACAAACAAAAGCTCAAACTTATAAATATGTTGAGACTTAAAAGTGGAATTGTTGTTTGGGACATATTAACAAGATTCATATATCCACACTTTCGAAGAGTGGATACTAGGACGGATTTGATTCTAATTCAAATGAAGTCTACGAATCTAGTTTATTAGGCAAAGTGCCTAAAACACCTTTTACTTGGTAAAAGTACAAGTGCCACCGATCTGTTAGCCCTTGTTCATTGTGACATAAGTGGGCCCATGTCTAGCTAGGCTAGAGGTGGATATGAATACTTCGTAACCTTTACGGATGTGGCATCGCGTTACGGTTATGTATATCTTATGAAACACAAGTCAGAAACTTTTGAGTAATTCAAAGAGTTTCGACACGAAGTAAGAAAACAGACTGATAAAAGTATTAAAAACATTACGGTTGGACCATAGTGTAAAATACTTAAACATATATTAGTTTCAATATTACTTGAAAGAGTATGGTATTGTTTCACAGTGGACTCCTCCCGGAACACCTCAATCGAGTGGTGTGTCCGTACGAAAAAACCGAACTTTGTTGGACATAGTAAGGTTAATTATGAGTCGCTCTGAGCAACCAATTTCCTTATAGGGATACGCAATGAACAGTGCAATACTTATTTTGAATAAGGTTCCGTGAAAATCTGTTAGACAGACTTCATATTAGATATGAACAGGAAAGAAACCGGATTTCTCATTCCTGAAGATTTGGGAATGCTGGGCATATGTTTGGATGATACCAAAATAGAACCCAAATTGGATAAATGCCCATTTGTAATTGGTTATCCTAGGGAAACCAAAGTATAGTACTTATACAACTCACAAGAGAACAATGTAAATTTTTGCTCTCCATACGATTTTCCTAAGAAGAATTCCTATATGCAGTGGTAAGTGGGAGGAAAGTAAAACTCGATGAAAATCAGAGTAATATTGTTCTAGGCACCGAGTCCTCACGAAACACCAACAGTTCATCAGGAATGAAACTGTACCAATAATCTTCGAATATACAATAACCACGTAGGTCGGAGAGTGTCAGAAAATAACCTGGGAGGTATGAGTTTCTGATTTCACCTCATTTGGATGCCAATCTTATTGAGGAAGACAAACCGGCTACGCATGAGGAAATGATACAAGGTATCGACTCCTTTTATGGCAAAGTGCCATGAAGTCCGAAATGGATTCCATATATACAACCAAGTTTGGACACTGGTTGATGTACCAGAAGTCATTGTGCCTATTGGTACTAAATGAGTCTTCAAGGAAGACATACATTGATGGCAACATACTAATGTACACAGCTAGGCTTGTACAAAAAGGATATCGTCAACGACATAGTGTCGACTATGATGAAATTTTTCACTTGTTGCCATGATTAAATCCATTTGGATAATGCTTGCTCATGCTGCATATTTCACTTATGAAATATGGCATATGGACGTCAAAACCGCTTTCCTTAACGGAAACCTTTTGGAGGATGTTTACAACATCTTGACGGTTTTGTCGTGCCGAAACATACAAACAAGGTTTGCAAGTTAAATCGATCCATTAATGGATTGAAGCAAGCATTGTGTTCTTGGAACCAACGTTTTGATGAGATCATAATGGTATATGATTTCATTCAAAACGAATATGATTCTTGGAACCAATGTATGTGACTTGTTGTCTCATATACTTTGAGCATATGTAGACGCTATAAGGCCAATCCAGGTGATGGTCACTGGATTGATGTAAAGAACATGCTTGAGTATCTTAGACGAACTAAGGATGCTTTCTGATAATATGGGAAATGAGAACTTGAGGTGACTAGATTCACCGCTGCAAGTTTCTAAACCGATAAAGACGACTTTAAGTCTCAATAAGGGTACATATTTAGTTTTGATAAATGAAATAGTGAGCTGGAAATCTTCCAAGCAAGATACTGTTGCCGAATAAATAACAAAAGCGGAACATTGCTGCAGCTGAGCCAGCAAAAGAAGCATTTTTGATCTATATAATCCTAATTGGATTAGGTATAGTTCTGTTAGAAGATGAGTTGGGCAACAACATAAGCTAAGGAACCACAGTCTCATCAATGATCTAAGTATGTAATTCGACAAATTCATCTGATTCGTTCGATCATACATCGTGGCGATGTGATGATCGAATAAAACGCATAAGATGATAACATTGTAAATACGCTGACGAAAGTTATTTCTCAGTAAAAGTTTGAGCGACCCGTACATAGTCATGTGTTAGACACTTGAGTGATTTTCCATAGGCCAAGTGGGAGATTGTTGGACAATTATGACCCATAACATCACTATTTGTGCAGAACATGACGTTGTTGTACAAATTAACTATGTGACAAAGGAAATTGTTATTTTATCATTTGTAATTGGATTACCCGGATATATAAATGATAAAAGTCCATATGATTAGTACCAGATTAATAAGATATGAGACAATATTAATCCACTAAGGTTTAATCATTAAATATCCCTAGTCATAGTATTATCGAGACTGGACATCGATAATGCGGAATAGACTAGTATTACACGTGTGCATGTTATAGAAGCGTAAATGCATAGTTCTCATATATTTGGGTATTGGATACTCATGCAAGTGTTATAGGAGGTTCTGTTTACCGATGGTATGGAAACAGCTTCGTTGTGGATAGACCCATCGTAAACTCATTGGTAGTATGACTATGTGTCTATGGGAATCCGAATCAGGGTTGGTGTATTTGGTCTAAACTTGATACTTGCGACAATCAGTATACATTGGTTTTGGTTGTCCGGGGCTTTAACAGGTTATGTGTACGCCTCTTCTGGGTATACTGAGAATCGTAGTGTATTGGATGTGATGTCAAGATGGAAGTATCACTTCAGTCATATGGAGATGATGATCACGCAGGATACGGAACTAGTACTCTTAAGTACTGCAGTCATCGGGATAATATGACTAGGTCATGATTATCCGAATATAGAGACTAGTTATCAGAGATCCGATATATGCTTCGTATGGGGCAGACACAATTCCAGCCCTAGGCCTAGCATGTGATATCGATATTGGATCGTAATACGCAATACTACGTATACTACGTCTGACAAAGATCTTGTATTCCGTAAAAGAATATTTCTAGAGAATTGGGTAGGCACAGTGTTTTGCTAGAAGCCAACCATGTCTTGTAAATCAGTGAGAACATGGTACCGGGTACGCACGTATTCGGATAGTCCAATGACCGTATTTACTGCCAACATATCCAGGGATCTCTTGGGTCGCTTCCCGAAGATTCACCGATGACATTTGACTCGAACAAGAATTAATCTGGGATTAATTATGAGAGAGAAAATTAATCTGGGATTAATTATAGCAATAATTAATCTGGGAATTAATTATAAAAAGAAAGAATTAATCTGGGATTAATTACGTCGAGAATTTATTTGGGATTAAATTCATCGAGATGAGAGAACGCGATTAATTTGGAATTAATCGGAAAAATAAATTTAATAGTTAAATTGTATCTTTCTATTTAATTTATTTAATTGGGCTAAAATAATATATCGGATATATTAATTGAAATTAGATTTCAACACGGAATTAAAATTGGATTTTAATTCAAGCGAACGAGTTATTTTAGAATTAATTCGTAAACGACTTCCATAATAATTTTGCGAGGCATTTTTATTTAATTGAATTGGATTTAATTACGTCGCGACGGAAAATTTGTTTAGTCGGATTAAACGAACTGGGCCCAAAGTGTGTTGTGTAAGCCAACTAGATTTGAAATTCAATGGGTGGGACCCATGACTTACATCAAAAGTCATTATTTGTGATGTAAGTGGTTGGCATTTATAAAAGACATCTTTTATCACACATCACACTTGACTTTTTGAAATGTTTTGAACTATTCATCTTCTCCCCCTTCTAGCAAATACCGAGCACTCCCTCTCCATTTCTTGAAATTTTGTTGCAAAGTTTCAACAAGCTAGCACTTAAAGGAGTTAAATAAGGTGATAGGGAAACTCACCCGAGAGTATGGAACTCGATTTCAAGATCCGAAGCTTCCAACACATCCAACAAAGAAGGAATTTTTGAAATCTCCTCAACCAATCAATGTGAGTATTCCACAACTCTCTTGATAATTCACACACGAATCACTCTTAGACGATCTTGGCATGTTCTAGGAACACTTACAAATTCATCTAAAGAGATGTTCTTGCCCCTTAATATTTTCCTAACATTCATGTCCTAAAGAAAGAAGAATTAGCATATGATATGCAAGTCTTCGCTGAGCTCATCCAATGCATTCTTTTGCCTCGTAAGGGGCATATGGAAGCCATCAATCTTCTAGAATTTTGGCCATGGGTCTTCATATTCTAAGCCAATATGGTTCGCTCATCACTCTTATTCTCCATAAGCATAATATTTTGATTGATGATGACGAACCCGCCTTTCAAATTCTATCTAGGCAACATATAATTTTAGCTATATTCTGAGCCAAATAATGGGAGAAGGTCGATGGAGTTTGGCACATGAAGACCAAGAACAAAATAGCAGCAACAACCAGCTCAAAAAGTACAATAATAGAAGAAGATGATGATGATGACGAATAGGAAGATGTAGAAGCAGCTGCTACCACACCTGCTTCCAATTATAGGCCATCTGCTGACGAGCAACATGATCTCATCATGGCCCGACTTGATTCCCTCTCAGATAGTATCGGTACTCTCTCCACCAATCTCACCAATCTTTCCAACTCTTTTGCCACTTTCAACACCTTTGCAGAGCTGCGCCTCAATGACCAGCTACAGTGCTTAGAGTCGATCGAGAAGAAGGTCGATACATTTACCGGGGATCTTTAGCTAGACATCATATGGCCTACATGTTTTGTTGTTTCAATTGGATATATCGTAGTTACTTATGTATTTTGGATATTTATGTAGTTATTGATGGTCTTGTATATTTATGACTTTCGTGATCATTTTGCATATTAGATATGTATGGATATTTGTCCTTTTTAGTTGATAATGAAATGCATGGTTATCTTTATAAGGTTTGTTTCTTTTTAGAAATCTATCATGCATATTTTTTTCTTCTCCACTCTTTTTGCTAATGGCAAAGGGGGAGAAAACTCATTGTGCGAGAAAAAATTTGTGCGACCCCGACCCTCGTATTTAGGGGAAGCAAATCTATGCCAATATTATTATCTAAGTGTTTATAAAGTAGTCGCATATTGAGGGGGAGCAATTTCACAAGATTGATAACAAAATTGGGAATCTAAAAGCTCATAAGTTTTAAGGTTGTCATCATAAAAAAATGGGAGATTGTAAGCAACAATGTGCTCAATGGAAGATTTTGATGATGCAACAATACTTACGACTTCAACACACATTCACAAAAAAATACAAAAAGATTTCGAAGCAAAATAGATGTGAAGATAAAGCTCAATGAAGAAATCGCCTTGCAAAGTTCTATAACTTAAAGCTCTCAATGTAAGTGACTTGATATGCAAGTATTTCTAAGCTCATAGGACTCATGCACGATCATTTAAAGTATTAGGGTCAAGTAAATATAGTGTTGAACTACATTTCCTATGTTTTATGTACTTAGACCGGTATATCGATATCTGATACCGACATACCGCTGTATCAGACATGTTTTGCATGCTCTCAACAACCGGACTGATTCGTACTGGTCTATGGAATTTGAAAACATGCTCTCTGGAACGGGATAATTCATATCGCTCTTTATACCGGTGAGCCTGTATTTTGGTCAAGATTTTGGAACCGGCATGAACCATACCGGTATCTATACCAGTGAAACTATAAGTTTGACAACTCTCTAGAACCGATATGAACTTATATCGATCTCCATATCGGCCAATAATCCGGTAGGTTTCACGCATTAAATGCTCAACGGTAACTATTTAGCAGCCGTTTGAATAGAAGATCGGCATATCGGTCCCTGACCATGGGCACACTGGTCTCATGACAGAGTATTGGGTCTGCTCGAATTTTCACTATGAATTGAGACCTTATTTCATTTTTAACAGGTTCTTATACTTTTTAACATTTTCTTGAAAGCAAAAACAAATCTTCTTGATCATTTCAGTCTCATCATTTCATAAGCTCATTACATACATGTTCTTATCATTTTAGAGAGCTTAGAGATATTTGGGTAAACACACTCACATTCAAATTTTTATTATCCTTTGTGAGTACCCAAATAGAGTTGTAAAGACTTTTATCCTTCATACTATTGCGTGTGTTAAATCCCTTGCGTGATTGATGTATACTCTTAGGCAAGTGATTGGGTCGAACTTAATAAGTATAGTATTGAACTTGATAAGCTTAATATTTGGTAAATTTTGTGCTGGCAATAGTTTAAAATCGCACAGATTTTATTTTCCGCAGTTATTTCTGCAATACCCTATTCACCCCCTCTTGAGTATAGTTGCTATTGTTCAAGTACTTGTAGGAAGTTTCAATTTTTTTTTAAAAAAAATAAAAATTAAAAAAACCCTTCAACGACGTGCATCCCCAATACGCCTTGTCAAATATGCACAGTGAGACGTTACGACAACGCCTCAATGTTATTAAACACTAAAAAGGTGAATATATTATTCCTTAATGTTGTAAAGGACGTGATGAGCATGTAAAGAGTTGAGTTCTTGGGTCCCATTGTTTGTTCATCCTAGAAGAGGAGGCATCTCTGAATGCACGATGTATATCTAATCTTTATTGGCTTTGGTTGGAATATTATGCCGGTTAAGCAGACTCGATTATGGCAAAAAAATAGCAAATACTATTCGGTGGGATTGTGGATGATGTTTCATCCGATTTTTTTATCGGAATTTTAGATAAAATTTCGTCTTGATTAAAAATTTTGATTGAAATCCGGAACGAATTTTCAACATAAATAAAAAATCAGATGAGGATTTCCATATTAAAAAATAGATACGGGATTCGAGATAATTTTTATTCATAATTCTACAATTGAGACGAGATCAAGATTGGCAAATCCAATCCCGACCGATTGCGAACTATAAATATATCATACACAAAGGCAAAACATTTTCAATGTGCAATCACATGCGTTTGCTAATATCAGTTCACATTTTCAACTCCTTTTCAGGTCTTTGAAATGTTTGTTCTAGTATCACACAATAAGTTTCTAATAACATTGTACATGTGCTTAAAATAACAATAATTGCTAGTACTAGTATCACGAAGAAAATAATGTATAAATATAGCCTGACTAGCTAACTTTGGGGAAACCCAAAAATATTATATTGATTTGTGAAAAATGAAAGAAAAGAAAGTAAACCAGGCGGCTTTGAATTGTCATCACAAGATTATCCATTAGATTTTCTGTCCCCAAGTTGGAGTGAACATTTTTAATAGTGATAAAGCTTGGAAATTTAAAAATGAGAGTGTCAATTGGTTATGATGTATCAACCAAAGTGCACACTCTATAAATGAAACGTAATTGGAAGGCAATGATCCAACAAAATTTTATCGTTTGTCTTTTAATCGGCTCCATGAACACTACTTTGAAAATTGACTACAACGTTTTAAACAAATTCCATTTATTTACATATGGTCCCTGAAGAAGTTGATTGAATTTCAATGTGTGGCTTATGAATGAAAATTATGTCTCAAAATTTGATTGGGCCATGGTGACTAAGGAATGAAAAAGAAGAAAATGATACTTAATAAAACCATATCATTTTTGGCTTTAACTTCACATAAGGGTCATGATCGTTCCCAGTTTCCCATTCCCTACTAGAAACCAAGTTTTGAGAAAGAGTTTAATTTGAATGGTTAAGTCCTAAAGGAAGTGGATGTCAACATCGGTTTCAATGGCAGTGATCAATGAGAAGCAAAAGATTGGGCCCAATCCCCTATATGATTTGAGGCAAAGTTGTGGGAGTGAGTTTTGATTTTTCTTAATTAGTAGCTAGTTTTATCCTCATCATCAACCACTAAGAGTTGTGTTGTAATTTGTTTCTAGCTTGTTAATACTTGTATGTCAAAAAAGGCTTTTTAAAGAAGAAGAAACCCTTTTCAACAATAACAAGTTATCAAATCCCATGATTATTAATTTTTTAAAAGTTATGTTGAGTTAGAGTATCCAAACGCTCTAGTACATGTATAGAGATTAGTTTTTACTTGACAAATCATTATTGATTAGGTTTATAAGAGGATGAGAACAAAGCAGACAATGTGAACTATTGACAGACGATTTTCGTTCCAGGGATAGTTCTGGAAGAACAATCTTCAAACAATCTTCCATCAATTCAGACTTTGTTTGGTTTGGAGACTAAATGCAAACTTAGTAAGAAACAAGAGAATAAACAATAAACAAATGATTTAACGTGGTTCAGCAGAATGGATCCAACCTACGTCCACGGACACAAGGGAGAAAAAAACCTTTTATAACGTGGTCAGGTATGACCGACCTGACTATCTATCGAGCTCGATTGACGACCTCTTACAAAATCACTTTTACACTTAAGCTTTTAGCTCTCTATTACAAGTTATGAGTAAATGAATTTGGCTAACCCCTTCCACTGAATTCCAAAACCTTTTATATACTAGGGCAAACCACATTATTACAATGTCTTCTTGACGTCAGTTACTTAACTTATGTCATCAATGTTAAGGCTCTTTCCCCCATCTTCTTTGTGAATAGCCACCCTACGGTCTGACACACCTGCCTTCTGAAGCCTAAATCTCATTAAATCATGCTACTCTTGGCCGCCGCCATACGTTATCTTGTGTTAGAAGATTTAATAGCCATCTGCTCCCATCACATTAGACCTTTTTTGGAGAATGCGAATCCTTATGCCAGACTCCAACCACCCGACTAGGATTGTGTGATTAAATACCGACACCCCGACCAGCTCTTACCGGGTCAGAAGTCAAGAATGATAGTTGTCGAGCAATCATGTCGGGTCAGTGCCAAGAAATCAACTATCTGAGTTGTCTTGAACATCTTCACTCCTCGGGTTGGGTGAAGTACATGAACCGACCCGACCCTCGGCCCTCAAAACCTATGAAACGAGAATCCCTTCTAGACCCCGCTTGCCTTCTTGGGATCCTGGTGCCTAAAAATCACCATTAACATTCGTCCCTTAGTTCTTGGTATCAACAAGTTGATGAGTTGGTGCTAGGAACTATAATCGTAGGGTAAATGCTGACTGGCCTCGGTGGGACGTGACCATGCTTCAAGCCAGTGATCTTCAAAAATGCCCTCAGCGGGACGTAACCCAGCCCCGAGCCAGTAGTCTTCAACAACGGCCTCAGCGGGATGTAACCTAGCCCCAAGCCAGTAATAGCACTTGGCCATAAATGAATGTCTCTTCCTTGTACCAACCAATGTTCGGCCATGGGGGAGATGCTCCGACCCATGCCAGCCACTAAAATAGGGCCTCGGCGGGACGCAACCCAGCCATAAGTCAGTAATCTCCAATAATGGCCTCGGTAGGACGTAACCCAGTCCCGAGCCAGTAATCTTCAATAATACCCTCGGTAGGATGTACCCAGCCTCGAGCTAATAATAACACTTGGTCACAAGAGAATGTCCATTCCTTGTACCAACCAATGCTTGCCACGAGGAAGATTCTCCGACCCCATGCCATCCATTATAACAGGGCCTCGGCGGGACGCAACTCAACCCCAAGCCGATATTCTCAACAATATCCCTTATGGCTTAACTAAAAATGGAAGATCTTCAACCTCCGGAGACCCCTAAGGAGCTTGGTAATGGCATCCCACGCCAAGTCCTTGATAAAATAAAAATAGACAAAACCAAGACAATGCACAATAAGGGTGATATATCACATACCCCCGACCGATATCCGAAATGGGATGGCCAATGTCACGGAGGTATTCTCCCTCCCCGTGCTAGGCATATCCCGAAGCTACAAATGTCACAAAGGCTCTCGGGCCTTCCCCGTGTTATGCACCTCCAACACTAGGTGGCGAACGCTGTGGGAGAATTATCCATCCCCATGCTATGCAGACCCAAGGATAACGTAGTACCCAAACTGATTTCTTTTCATACGTGTTACGGTTGCCTGGGGGGCCAAACGCCATGTTGGTCCTCCCACCAAACGTGTTATGGTTACCCCGAGGTGTCGAATGCCACGCGGGTCTTCATGTTATCTTCCTTGTAAATGCAGGTCTTTGGACAGTGACGCTTCATCCTGGAAGTTTGATAATGACACCAGGGAATGGTGGGTCATGGGGGTTCATGCTCTTCCCACTTGGTCATTGTCTCTTCACGAATCCTGATCACAAGTATCTGACGAGAATATCAAACATGCTTTTCCCATCCAAATAATAAACAAGAATGATGAACAAGTTTGTTATTTAAAAGAAAAAATCTTATTCATATTCAGGGGATCTACCGCTCTTTTTACAACGCTTTGAGGGTCGTTCTAAGAGAGGCTCTCATTAAAAACATATTCCTTATGGTCCTCGTAACCCGAACCCTTAGGGAGAACTGGAGGCTGGAGGACCGAAAAATAGCCACGACTTGAGGAGCTATTGAAAGTATTTTCTTAGCATTTCGGCATTCTAGGGCTTCTTGAGTCGGGTACCGTCCAACTGTTCCAAGAGATAGACACCTGACCTGACGTTCTCGATCACTCTATATGGTCCTTCCTATTTGGCTCCTAATGAACCTTCCTTAGGCATTCTGGTGTTCATAGTAACCCGCCTTAGAACTAAATCTCCAGGAAGGAAAGATCATATATGAACCTTCTTGTTGTAAAATTGGGCCATTATTTAATGATATACGGCCATTTTGGTTGCCGATCTTTCCCTTTTTTCTTCTATCAAATCAAGATGATGTCTAACGAGGTCTTCATTATATCCCTCTTCAAAATACTTCACCTGATGGATTATCATCCCAAACTCCGCTAAGATGACCGCCTCACACCCATAGGCTAGTGAGAAAGGTGTTTCACCCGTAAAATCCTTATAAGTTATCTGATGTGCCCATATCGCCTCTAGTAGTTCCTCTACCCATAAATATTTGCATGACCCGAGTCTTGCCTTCAAATTGCTCTTGATCGTCTTATTCATCGCTTCCACCTTCCCATTCGACTTTGGGTGAGCGGGTGGTGCGAACCTTAGTGCAATCCGAAGATCTTCCAAAAACTTCCCGAAGCCCCTACTTTCAAACTGCTTCCCGTTGTCCGTAATAATAGCCTTGGGAATCCCGAGCCAGCAAACTATATTTTTTCTAATAAAATATATTGCCCTCTTCTCGGTAATTATAGATAACGAATTCAGTTTCCACTCATTTTGTGAAGTAATCAATGGAAACTATGGCAAACGTGGCTTGACCTCGGCCTGTTGGCATCGACCCGATGATATCTACTCCCCACTGGGTAAACGGCCAAGGACTTGCTAATGTCGTCAGCTGCTCAGGAGGATGATAAGGTATGTTGTCATTCTTTTGACATCCATCACATAATCGCGCCACCATGACCCTATCTTGGTGCATTATCAGCCAAAAGAGCCATTGCCTTAGTGTTTTGTAAGCGATTGACTGACATCCTGCATGGCTTCCAAATATTCCTTCATGAATCTCCCTAAGCACATAATTCGCCACTTCGGCGCCAAGACACTATAAGTATTCGGTACAACTCTCACTTTATCAAGCAAAATTTAGCACTTTTGTATTTCAGTTTACTCACGTCTTTCTTATCTTCGGGTACCTCCCCCGATTCCAAATACTTTTTAATTCAGACCATCCATGATGGCCTTCTCTCAGCGTCCACCTTCATTATATTCAGTGTCCCAATACTTTTTGATTGCATGCATCCCAAAGGAATGGTCCGAGGAGTCTTTAACTTGATGGACGACGCAAGCTGAGCTAATGAGTCTGCCTGCTGGTTATTCTCTCGTCTGACCTACTCGAACACCATATTTCTCATCCCTCCAACTATCTTCTTCACCTCAGTTAGATAGGAAATCATGCTCGGATCCCGGGCCTGGAACTCGCCATTTAGCTGTTGGACGGCCAACTAGGAGTCACTTCTCACCACCATATATTAGACCCCGACAGCTATGCACAGTCTCAACCCTGCCAGAATGGCCTCATACTCGGCTTCATTATTCGTTGCTTCGAAAGAAAATATTAAGGCATAACTCAGTTCCTCACCCTCACTGCTTTGGAAGATCAACTCGGCCCCATAGCTCTGTGTGTTAAACGTCCCATCAAAAAACAGTTCCTATTTTGATTCTTCCACCGCCATGACCCGAGGTCCGGTAAACTCCGCCATAAAATCCGCTAAGGCTTGCCCCTTGAACGACACCCTCGATGAGTAAGATATGTCATACTCGCTGAGTTCTACTAACCATTTTACCAATGGACCTGAAACCTTTGGATTATGCAATATCTTCCTCAATGAATGTTCGGTATAGACTCCAAAAAGGTGGGCTAGGAAGTAAGGGTGCAGCTTTCTGGCCACCGTGACCAAAGGCAGTGCCACCGGTTCATGAGCGAGATATCGGGTTTCCGCATCTAAGAGGGCTATGCTAGTGTAATACACTGGCCTTTAGATCTTGTCTAACTCCTGCACCAACACCGAACTCATAGCATATTCAGAAACAGCTAAGTACAAGAACAAAGTTTCATCTAAGATCGACTTTGCCAATAATGGAGGTTATGCTAGATACTCTTTTAGTTGTCGGAATGCATCCTTACACTCGATCGTCCAACTGACCTCCTTCTTAGCCTTCTTGGTCAGCTTAAAGAAAAACTGACATTTATCAGTGGCCTTGGAGATGAATCGGATCAGCACTGCCACCCGACCTATTAGGCTTTGTACCTTTTGACCGTCCTCGAGGGTTTTAGATCCATTTCTGCCCTGATCTTTTATGGGTTTGCCTCGATGCCTCGGCACTGACTATATTACCCAAAAACTTTACCGAGTATACCACAAAGGCCCACTTGTCTGGATTCAACCTCATGTTGTGCTTCCTTAATAATTCAAAGGTCATCTTGAGGTCGGCCAGATGATCTTCAAGTTCCTTTGACATTGTGATCATGTCATCGACATAGACTTGCATTGTCTTGCCGATGAGGGGTTTGAAAATCTTATTCACTATTCTCTGATAAGTAGTTCCAGCGTTCTTCAGCCTAAAAGGCATCAAGTTGTAGCATGACAACCCTTGGTCCGTGATAAAAGATGTATTTTCTTAAACCTCAGGATGCATCTTGACCTGATTATAACCCGAGAATGAAACCATGAAACTGAGCGTTCCATGACACGTTGTGGAGTCCACTAACTGATCAACAGTAGAAAGTGGGAAACTATCATTTAGGCATGCTTTGTTCAGATCAGAGAAGTCCACACACATCCTCCACTTCCCGTTGGCCTTTTTCACCAAGATCACATTGGATACCCATTTCGGGTACTTAACTTCCCTGATAAACTCGGCCTTCAGTAATTTCTCAACTTCTGTTCAGATCGCCCCATACCATTCCTGATTGAAGATTCTCCTCTTCTGCTTCACCGGCTTATGGGCTCGGTCAACTGCCAAACGATGACTGATGAACCTAGGGTTGATCTTGGGCATATCTATGTACCCCTATGCGAAAACATCTGCGTACTTCTTCAAGAAGCTCATCAACTGTTTCTTCAGACCTGTCTCTAGTCTTGCCCCGAACTTAATTATTTTTCCCGTGCCGAAGAGCTCTACTAGCTCTAATTCCTCACCCGATCCTAACTCAGTAGACTCCTCAGGTCGAGGATCAACTGATTATACCTCTGTCGTATCTTCTTCTCTCTCTTTTCTTTTCATGCCCACCTCTTCAACACAAAGTGTTTCCTTAGAAACTATGGCAAAACAACTTATTGCTGCCTTATGGCTTCCGCACACCACCCCAACCCCTCCTGGGTTGGGAATTTCAGTTTCAGATAGTGACATGACATGGTCGCCCCAGACTTCATCATGAAAGGCCTTCATGTGATCACCTGGTAACTGCTCAAACAATCCACCACCGTGAAGTCCATCAATATGGTTCAGGTATGTGGGCCGTTCCGATTTTCATCACCAACTGTGTCCCCAAATCCGTATAGCGGCATTGCATCATAGGTTATTATGGCATACTCCACGTCGAGTCCATCCAAGGCTTTTTTAGAGATTATATCTACAGCACTCCTAGGATCCACCAGTATTTTATCAACCTCGACCCTTCCGATGATGGCCTACGCCGAGTCCATCCAAGGCTCCTTGGAGATTATATCTACAGCACTCTCAGGATCCACCAGTATTCTTTCCACCTTGACCCTCCGATGACGGCCTTAATTATCAGTGCATCATCATGGGGGTATTTCACACCCTTGGTATCTCTTCATCTATAAACATAATGGGAATAGGTTGGGACCTCCGAATCCTCGGCCCCTATCAGTTGTCAACACTTCTGAGCCCCTTGCACGGCAGTAATTCTTTGTAGACCGATTTGAATCCCTTGCCAATATTCTCCCCCAGCTATTGTGAACATTGGCTTCTGCTCCTTATGCAGCATGACCCTCATGGCATCTTTGTCTATGTATTCATTCAAATAGCCATTTTTAACCAGGTCCTCCACTTGTTCTTGCAGGTCTCTGCATTTATTCGTGGGATTCCATTTATATTATGGTGTATGCAGTATGTCTGAGCGTCCCTCTTATCAATCGGGAAACACCTCGGGTTGGGCTCCGTTAATAGGCCTTTGTCCTTAATCTCCCGAGCTATCTGGGATAACGACCTATTCAATGGAGTATAAGTCGATCCTCCCACAACATGAGTGACCTGGACCCAATGCCTTTTTTATTGGGCTGGGTTATTCCAGGCCATTGAATTAAACTCCTTATGCCTCGGGGTCGGCCATCTCTGATCTCTACTCGCATCATGCTGGTTCTCCGGCTTGGCCATTTTTGGCCTTTGAATATTTCCGCCTTGGGTATCTTCTCATCTCCCCCCATCAACACAAACTTCACCGCTTGCTCCACGGCCGTGGCATAGTCTGGTACTTCATGTATTCTCAGGTGGAACCATAACCTCCCGACCTTGAGAGCTCATTTGAAACTTTCCAATGCTTCTGGGGACTCATACGTCCCGATCTCCAACACCAAGTTTTGGTATCTATCGACGAAAGTTTTCAATAACGCGTCATCTCTAAGCTTCATCAACCTCAGCGATCCCACTGTCTTCCTTGGAGCTTAGGACCCTTTAAAGTGTCATATGAAGGACTTTCTCAACTGGAAAAAACTGCCTATACTCCCCGACGCAAAATTCCTGAACCACAAGTTGGCAGACCCGCCCAAGGTCAAGGGGAACACTTTGCATATGGCATCTCATACCATCCCCTGGATTTCTATCAATAGAAAAAACTTCTCCACATGGGACTTGGGATTTGTGTTACCTTTATATAGATCCATAGAGGGCGTGGTAAACCTTCTAGGAAACTATACCACCATTATCTCCTCGGTAAAAGGGGAAGCTGTCTCCATGTCTCGGTCGTCTCTCACTCCCCTTTCATATTTTCTTTCCATTTCCTCATCTCTTTTTAGAACCAACTCCTCATCTGGCTTTTGGAACTGTCATGCTCTCGGTCACCAACGTCCCTCATTCTTCACTTCGGACACGATTCTTTCCGTAACTGAGAATTCTCTGCTCTTCCCCTAGATTTCATTTTAAATCACTCTCCCCGCAATATGAACTGTTATTGGAGGACTCTGAGATCTTCTTACCTTCTTCTTCTTCTTCTCACATTCCCCTCATCGGTTCAGCTCGGGCGATGACTACAGATCTCATTTTATACGCACCCCTTTTCTCATTTCTACCACCACCTTTTGACCTAGCAACCTTCTTTCCCCTCGCTATCTCTTCTCTTCTATGGCTGGGACCTACCTCTATTCTTTCATCATTTTTCTTTTCTAACTCCTCCAACTTCTCCATCATGGCTTTCATGACGATTTGGGTCTATTCTCTCTCCTTCCCCACTTCTTTCATCTTCTTCCACATGGTTTCTTTTATCCTCTCCATCCACTCCATTGTTGAACCCTCTGAAGTTCTGTGGTTCCCGTCTCCTGCCATCGCCACAATGTGTTTGCTGTTTTTTTGTACCTCTTCCCCACAGATGGCGCCAATTGTTGACAGACGATTTTCGTTCCATGGGTAGTTCTGGAAGAACACTCCTCAAATAATCTCCCCCCAACTGTGAATTTGTTTGATTTGGGGACCAAATGCAAACTTAGCAAGAACAAGAGAACACACAACAAATAAAGGATTTAACATGGTTCGTCGGAATGGATCCAACCTACGTCCACGGACACAAAGGAAAAATAAGCTTTTATAACGTGGTCCCGTATGACTGACTTGCCTATAGATCGAGCTCGGCTGATCGATCTCTTACAAACTCACTGTTACACTTAAGTTTTTAGCTCTCTATTACAAGTTATGCGTAAATGAATTTGGCTAACACCTTCTAATGAATTCCCAAGCCATTTATATACTAGGACAAACCACACTATTACAATATCTTCGTGACGTCACCTACTTAACTTTCGTCATCAATGTTAAGGCTTTTTCTCTCATCTGCTTTACGAATAACCACCATACGGTCTGACACACCTGCCTTCTGAAGTCTAAATCTACTAAACCATGCTACTCTTGGCCACCGCCACACGTTATCTTGTGTCAGAAGATTAAATAGCCATCTGCTCCCATCACATCAGACCTTTTTTGGAGAATGTGAATCCCTATCCCAGACTCCAAGCACCTGACCGGGATTGTGCGATTAAATATAGACACCCCGGCCAACTTTTACCGTGTTGAAAGTCAAGAATGATGATTTCCGAGCAATCAAGTCGGGTCAGTGCCGAGAAATTAATTATCGGAGCTGTCCTAAACATCTTCACTCCTCAGGTTGAGTGAAGTACATGAACCGACCCGACCCTCGGCCCTCAAAACCTCTGAAACGGGAATCCCTTCTAGACCCCGCTTGCCCTTTTGGGATCCTAGTGCCCAAAAATCACCATCAACAAGAACTAAGATCGTAGGCTAATAGAACAAGATTTAAAAACTAAAATTACATAAATTCTTTATTTACTTACGACCGTTAGGAATTGAACCAGGACATATATATAGAGATGGAATGTCTCCAAGCGAACTAGCACTTAGTGAGAACACCCCCCTTGATTATGATTATGCTTTGCGCACCGTATAACACTAATCATTTTCTTACTCCCTTAGTGAACCGATCCAATACAAAACTATTATCAATAGCTCTCTTGATATAGAATTTTCGAATTGTCCTCGATGGTCAGATAGCATCAATAATAAAAGAGGTGCAATTTATGTGATATATTAACAATTTAATTAGATTCTATACACATGAATCACACTTTTGCACCGAAAAGAGGTGCAATTTTCAGAAAGAGGTGCAATTTGATTGATATACAATTTTCAGAAAGTATCAGTAAATTTTTTATAAAACACTATTTTTTCGCATTTGAAAAAAAAATCATAGATTATTGTATCAATAAATTAACATGTGAGAGGGAATAAAATCTACTGAAATCTTAGATATGAAAAGTTAAATATTTTCACTTTTGAATATTTTTATCATTAGTAGTTCTCCACTCTCTCATTCTTGCTTTTATTCTCTAGATGAAATTTGCACTTAGTTTCTCTATATGTATTTTTGGTATAAGTGGTAGCCATTTGTGGTGTAATTATTTCTTCTCTTGATGTAGATTGGTAAATCTCCTCAATATACTTTATTGATGTTATTTATACTCTCCATCTAATTATCTTTTGTGTCTAATGATACAGTCTTGAGATGGTGACCTTTTTGGAAATATTTTCCATGTTTCTTAATGTTTGGGAAATTCTTACTTATATTAATCAATCAAATTGAGATAACTTACGCAATCCTCCTTTGACCCAGGTTAAAGATAGGGAAAGCACACACTACATAAGAAGTTGATGAATCTATATATATACCTTTTAGGATTTATTTAACTCTTTCATAGGCCAACTTGAAGAGATTAGATATGATATTTGCTAAGATTCTTATTATTTTATTTTTAATAACGAATTGATTTTTGCCCTTGGTATCAATCATTAGATTTTCTCAACTGTTTCTATTTTGTAATGAGAATAGTTTTTCATTTGTTTTAAGTTTTGATCAATTTGTTGAAAAGGGTTATTGGTTTTGAGTAGTTTCATATGGGAATAAATGCATTATACATAATGATTTTGAAAGTATTCCCTAATATTTTTTTATCATGAACAAAAGAGTTAAGTATATGTATGTTTATGGAGTGCAATGCAGTATTCATTAACAAAAGTATTTATTTGTGCATGTGTAAGATTGGATTTTTAGCAAAAAGAACAGAACTCCATAAAATTTAAATTTATCATAAAAAATGGAGAACATATCATAATTGTACCCGCACATATATAAAAGCAAGTTAAGTAAACATAAATATATAAATGCTCCCGCTCATCACACGGGTATAAGGCTAATTATCTTATAGGTGGCAAACAAGGTTGACTTGGAAGATAAGAGAAAAGTGAAAATGGGGTATTTTTCAATCTGAATTCTCTCTACTTTTTCTTTTCTTTTGGGTTAATAGTCGGAATGAACTCAAGAAACACCTAGCAATATTCCCCCAGTGCCTGGACATCCTTGGCCAGGTACTTATTTCCTTATCTTATGTCATTTATAAGAATAAGATCAAAGATATATCTATTGAGCACATTGACACTTTTAACATCGGCTCATCTAGATGCATGTTGTCTCAGAATTTTTAATGTGTCATATGTTTTGTCTGAAATGCTCTTTGTTGACACTTTCTGATGGTGAAATGTCTAGAAAAATTGATCAAAAGTTATGTCTACTCATTAGAGAACACACACACAACCAATAAGAAAAAGACACCATGTGGGTGTACTTCATCCTTGTGTATTTTGATGGTGTAAGTATTTCAAATGTGTCGTATCATGTTAGATCTGAATGCAACAAATGTGTCGTAAAGAAAATGGCCTATCTTTGCTCGAAACATTTGCAATGAGTGCATACAATGTCAACGAGCTCTTCTATGAAATAGGTAACTATACCAAATGCTTACCAAAGAATTTTCAAGTCTTGCGACATTTACAATTGATTTTGTTATAATATTGTTGATAGCGATTTTTGTGCCTCAGCGTCCTCAACAAGTTCAAAATGGCATAAAGGGAATTTCCAGTCGGGTTTGGTAATCGAGGGCATATGGCTCAGTAGAGTCGTCGGGCTCGGTCCTCATTTCCCAATCGACCCAATGAGTAAAAGTGTCCAGAAAAACAAAGGGATCAGGGATCTCAAGTCCGACCCGACCCGATGGCTGGGCATAACGAGATGGGTGTTGTTACAACTACTAGACCTGATTGGGGCAGGTCGGGGTGTATTAGGTCAGGTCGGGATAACATTGATCGGATCACGTATCGAGGTGTAAACACGGCTTGGGAACTTGCATCATCCATAAAGTCTTGATATGATAGGCGTAGCTTGTAGGGCTATCTTCTGACACACACCACCGCATGAACGAGTGGATATAGGCTAGCATCATAAAGGTAGCTTGTAGAGTATTCCAAGAAAGGGCTAGAGTTTAATGAAGTGTCAAATGACATGTCTACTTTCGGTAGTGGCAAGTTCACATAGCTGACGTCACAAGAACGGTGGAACAATGTTATTTTCCTTAGTATATAAAGAGATTGAGTGCAATTTTGTAAGAGTTAGCTATTTTCATTCTAAAAAAACTTGTAAGAGAGATAAAAAGTTTGTTCTTTGAGAAAAGTACGAAAGTGAGGTCGGCCACATCTGTAATAGTCATTTTTTACCTTGTTCGGTCAAACTCGACCACTTTATAAAAACTCTTTTTTTTGTGTCCGTGGACATAGGCCGGATCCATTCCGCCGAACCACGTTAAATCCTCTGTTCTTATCTGTGAGTTCTCCATTTTTTGCTAAGTTTGATTTTGGTTCCCTCAAACCAAACAAATTCATAGTTGGGGGAAGATTGTTTGAGGAACGAGTTTCCAGATTTATCCCTGGAATGAAAATCAACCGTAAATAGTTGACGTCATCTATGGGGATACCGGAAGAAAAAGCAATAGACGTATTGAGACGATGGCGGAATACGGGAACCACAGGTCTTCAAGGGCTTCAACAACGGAATGAATGGAAAAGATGGAAGAAAAAAATGAGAAAGGAGATGGAGTCGACCTAGGCCTTTCTCCAAGCAATGATGGAGAAGCTGGAAAGAATAGAGAAGAGAAACGAGGAAAGTTTTGAAGCTGGTTCGAGTGGAATAAGGGAAGAGATAGCTAGAGGAAAGAAGGTTGATAAGGCTGATGAGGGCGGAAGGAGGAACCCCCAAAGAGTAAGATTAGCAGTAGTAGCCGGAGTTTTGCCCACATGAGAGTTGTGGGAAGAGGAGGATGGCAGGAAACTGCCAGAGGAATGGGGGACATCCTGAGGAATGGCGAGGAATCGCCAGTCCCAGGAGGTATTGTGCGCGGGGTGGCAAACGTGGGGAAGCCCGTGGAAGATAGCGTGATAGCATTGAGAACCAAATGAAAAGCTGGTTTAGGAAGGAAATAAAAAATGGGAAGAAAATATGAAAGGGGGGATGGGAGACGGCCAAGATGGAAAGACAACTTTACGGAGGAAATTTTAGCAATGGAGTTCCCCAAGTGGTTCACCATGCCTTTCATGGACCTTTACAACAGTCATACTGATCCTAAATCTCATGTTGAGCGGTTATTTCTAGTGATGGAGGTCCAAAGGATGGTGGGAGAGGCCATTTGCAAGGTGTTCCCATTGACCCTAGGCGGGTCGGCAAGCTCGTGGTTTAGAAGCTTGACCCCAGGGACTATCGGTAGCTTATCTCAGTTGAGGAAACAATTTATTCGATATTTTAAAGGGGTCTGTATGCCGAGGAAAACAATGGAGGCGTTGAGGTTGATGAAGCAAGGATATGAGGAGTACCTGAAGAACTTTGTTGAAAGGTACCACAACATGGTGCTGGAGATCGGGATGTATAAGTCTCAAGAGGCATTGGAGAGTTTTAAAGCGGCCCTCCAAGTCAGGAAGTTATGGACTCACTAAAAGATCCAGGATGTACCGCAATATGCCACGACTCTAGAGCTGGCGAGGAAGTTCGTTTTGATGGAAATGGAAGAGAAACCTACCCGAGGAAGGAGTACTAAAAAACAAATGATGGTCTGTCCTGAAAATCAGAAGGGACCGCGTAGGGAGGTGAGGTGGCCGCCCTCGAGACAGAAGAAGTTCAAGCCAATTACGTATAATAATGCACCCAAGATAGGAGAGTGTCTGTCCAGGTCAACCACATGGCGGGAGCAGCGGTCTACATGCCTTTGAATATACCTTTGGCTCATATAGTCAAAGAAATCCAAGATAATGGCCTATTGGTGGAGCACGACGTGAGGAAGTATCCCACCGAAAAGAAATGTGAGAGATCATATTGTGTGCACAATACTCTTAGAGGGAACACGGCAGAAGGATGCAGACGGGGGCAGGTGGAAAATTTGGTGCAGAATGGCTATCTGAACGACTACATTAATCAAGAAGCCAGAATGGCCCGGCAACGAAGGAAGCCAAGGCCGTTTTTCACTATTGCGGGGGGAATGACATTGGTTGGGGACTCAAACCAGGCAAGAAAGAATTACTGTCGGATAAGGGCGTCGGAAGTTCTAACAACGGAGAAGGCCCCGAGAATCCAGAGTGGTCGATCTGTCCTAATCATATTTATAGAGGAGGATGCGAAGGGTGTAAGTTACCTTCATGATGATGCACTGATAATCAAGGCCGTGATCGGTGGGGCCGAGGTGGAGAAGATTCTGGTAAACCCCGGCAGTGCAGTAGATATAATCTCCAATGAAGCTTTGGAGGGGTTGGGAGTGGAGTACGCCACTTTGACCCAAAATGCTACACCGCTGTACGATTTTGGGGGCGCAACTGTCGTCCCATTAGGTCGGATACGGTTGGCAATGACAATTGGGGCACCCCCATACTCGGACCATGAGTATGGATTTCACAGTGGTCGATTGCCTGAGCAGGTATCAGGTTATTGTGGGTCGGCCCTTCATGATGAAGTCAAGGGAGTCCATATCTTGATATTACTTAAAGTTGAAGTTCCTGACTCGGGAGGGAGTTGGGGTGGTTTGTGGGAGTCAAAAGGCGGCGATGAGTTATTTTACCACGGTCTCCAATGAAACGATCTGTATTGAAGAGGGGAGCAAGAAGAGGAAAAAATAGAGGAAGAAGGTGAATGGGTCGAGTTCCCAGACCTTCACCTAAAGACCCTGTTCAGTTGGGAGCAGGAGAAAAATTGGAGTTGGTAGAGCTCTTCGGCCCTGGGAAGGTGATCAAGGTCAGGGCGGGGTTGGAATAGAGCCTGAAGCAAGGAGCATGAGAAGAATTAGAGTCGGTATGCTGACATTTTTACCTGAGGCCATGGAGATATGCCCGGGATTGATCCTAAGTCCATCAGTCATCGCTTGGCAGTAGACAGGGCTCACAAACCAATCAAACAAAATAGAAGGATCTTCAATCAAGAATGCTACAAGGCGATACGTGCTGAGGTTGAGAAGTTGGTGAAGGCTGGCTTCATTAGGGAAGTGAAATACCTGGAGTGGGTATCTAATGTGGTCTTAGTGAAGAAAGCCAATGGGAAATGGAGAATGTATGTGGACTTCTCCGACCTTAATAAAGCTTGCCCGAAGGATAACTTCCAGTCCCCAAATGTGGACCAGCTGGTGGATTCCACGGCATGTCATGGATTGTTCAATTTCATGGATGCCTTCTCGGGTTACAACCAGGTGAAGATGCATCCCGATGACGAGGAGAATACAACTTTTATCAGTGATCAGGAGCTATATTACTACAATGTGATGCTTTTTGGGTTGAAGAATGTAGAGGCTATCTATCAGAGGCTGTTGAACAAGGTTTTCGAGCCCCTCATCGACAAGACAATGCAGGTCTATGTTGATGACATGATAACAATGATCCAGAAGCCCGAAGATCACCTAGATGACCTCAAAATGACTTTTGAGCTGCTAAGGAAACACAACATGAGGCTGAATCCGAACAAGTGTGCTTTTGGAGTGTCCTCGGGTAAATTCCTGGGGTATATGGTCAGTGCTCGGGGCATCAAGGCAAACCCGCTAAAGATCAAGGCGGTGCTAGAGTTAAAGTCCCCAATGACAGTCAAGGAGGTGCAGAGCCTCACAGGTCGGGTGGTCGCACTAAACCGGTTCATCTCTAAGGCCACCGACAAGTGTCACACCTTCTTAAAGTTGATCAAGAAGGCCAAGAAGGAGGTCACTTGGACAGCAGAGTGTTAAGAGGCATTCCGATAGTTGAAGGAGTATTTGGCTCAGCCGCCTCTGCTAGTTAAAACGATCCCAGGTGAGACCTTGTTCTTGTACTTAGTTGTTTCTGAATATATTGTGAGCTCGGTGCTAGTACAAGAAACAGACAAGGTCCAAAGGCCAGTGTACTATACTAGTAAGGCATTGTTAGATGTGAAAGCCCGATATCCGGCCTATGAGTTGGTGGTTATTTCCTTGGTCACGGTGGTAAGAAAACCATGGCCCTATTTTCAGGCTCATCCTATTGGGGTCTATATCGACCACCCGTTGAGGCATATTTTGCATAAACCAGAGGTTTCAGGGCTGTTGGTGAAATAGTCAGTAAAGCTGAGCGAGTATGATAAATCTTACCTACCCATGGTGGTAATCAATGGGCAATCATTTTCCGATTTCGTTGTCGAGTTCACGAGGCCTCAGGTCTTAACAGTGGAGGAAGCCAAATGGGAGTTGTTTGTGAACGGGTCGGTCAATTTATAGGGCTATAGGGCCGGGATGATCCTCCGAAGTAGTAAGGAGGAGGAGCTGGTTTATGCTTTAAGGTTTGCCTTTGGAGAAACAAATAATGAGGGGAATGCCTCTTGGATGGACCCGATCAAGAAATATTTGGAGATGGGAGAGGTAACTGAAGACAAGAATGAAGCAAGAAATCAAAAGTACCGGAGTACCAAGTTCTGGTTGATAAAAGGGGTTTTATATCAGAGGGGGTACACGACACCATTCCTGAGATTTCTTGGACCCGAAAAAGCAGACTACGTGCTCAGAAAATACATGAAGGGATTAGTGGGAGTCATTCATGAGGGAAATCGATTGCATACAAAGCATTGAGGTAAAGGTTCTTTTGGCCAACAATACATTAGGACGGGGCCAGGATAGCTCGGGCATGCGATGGGTGCCAGAAGAACGCCAATATATCGCATCAACCACCCGAGCAACTGACCACACTAGCCAGCCCATGGCCATTTTCCCAGTGGGGAATAGACATCATCGGGCCGATGCCAACTTGTCGGGGCTATGCCAAATATGCCATCGTTGCCATTGATTACTTCACCAAGTGGGTGGAAGCCGAGCCGCTGTCTACCATTAAAGAGAAGAAGGCAATAGACTTTGTCAGGAAGAATATTGTTTGCCGGTTTGGGATTCCCAGAGCCATTATTTCTGATAATAGAAAGCAGTTCGACAGCTAGGGTTTTAGGAAGCTTTGTGAAGATCTCCATATTGCACTAAGGTTCACCTCACCTGCTCATCCAAAGTCTAATGGTCAAGTTGAAGTGACTAACAAGATGATCAAGGCTAACTTGAAGGCGAGGCTCGGGTCTTGCAAAGGTTTGTGGTTGAAGAGTTTCCATAGGTTTTGTGGGCACATCGGACAACTTACAAGGACTCCACGGGAGGGACCCCATTTTCTTTGGCCTATGGATGTAAGACAATCATCCCAGCAGAGAACGGAATGACGACTCACCGGGTACAACATTTTGAGGTCGAGCAGAATGAGGAGCTCTTCAGGAACCACCTTAACTTGATATAGGAGAAAAAGGAGAGGTCGGCGATCAAGATGGCCGTCTATCAACAAGGGATGGCCCTTTTCTACAATAAGAAGGTCCGGGTGCGATCTTTCCTCCCTGGAGACTTAGTCCTGAGATGAGTCACTTTGAATACCAGAAAGCCTGAGGAAGGTTCACTGGATGCCAAATGGGAAGGGTCGTATAGGGTGGTGGAAATCATCAGGTCGGGTGCCTATCTTTTGGAGCAACTAGACGGTACCCGGCACAAGAAGCCCTGGAATGCTGAGATGCTGAGGAAGTACTTCCAGTAGCTCTCATCCTTGAGCTGTAAAATGAAATGTAAGAGAAGTTACCAGAAATAACCCATTAGGACTGAGTGGCAGAATGAAATGTAACATCAATAGTTGGTGGCATGGGTACGCCGCCCCTCATGAATGAACAAGCGCGTCCTAAAGAAGTTATGGCAGTGGTTCGACCTACCAAATCTTCGGATTCACGGCTACGATAGTTATCATAGAGTGGCAAGCGAACTGGTGCGGTGGGAGCACTTGGTCGGTTTCTAGGAGTGCCTCCAGCTTATTATGTGGTGGCCACCTAGGGCAAGGTATAGGGAGAAGAAGCTTACGGTGGACCGCTAAGAAATCAGGGTGCAAGTTATCGATCGAGATAATAATTGTTCAAAGATGATTTCAGAGAGCTTGGCACAAAGGAACCCTGTCAAAAACTTATCAGAAGCGTCAGAAAAAAAGTTCAGACCAGAGAAGTATCATTGAACGATCACACGAAAGTCGGAAAAATATTATAAAGTCTCTCTTAAAATGACCCGCAAAGATTTGTAAGAAGGGCAGTAGATCCCATGAATATGGATAAGACTTTCCCATTTTAAATTAAAAACTTGTCCATTTTTCTTGTTTGTTAATTGGATGGAAAAGACATGTTCAATATTCTTATGGTATGCTCATGGTTAAGATAAATCAAGGGGTGCTCGGTATCTGGGGAGGGCACCAAACCTGTGGCACGCCAATCCCTGGTGTCATTATCAAACCCCCGGGTGGAAATGCTCTAATCCAGGTACCTTCACTTTTGAGGATCCAGAACGCATGAAGGGATGAAGTATTTGTAGGAAAAGCACGAACCCCTTGTGGCACACCAATCCCTGGTGTCATTATCAAACCCCCGGGGCTGGAGCGTTATTACCTCATGACTTCCATTTCTGAGGAATGAGCTTGGGTAAACAGAACATAGGGAAGATTCTACCCCTGTGAGTTACCTGGTCGATCCCGCTGAGAACCACCAGATGCATAGCACGGGGACGGCCGAAGTGCCTTGTGACTCTTGTAGCCTCAGGTAAGCCGAACAAAGGGAAGATTCTACCCATGTGAGATATCTGGCTGATCCAATTCGGATCATGAGGAGCATAGCACGGGGAGGACCAAAGGGTCTCCATGGCATTTGTAGACTTTTGACTCGCCTAACATGGGCCCAGGCTTATGGCGTTGGACACTCTACGATCCATAGCTCGGCCTACCGAAATACTGAATTGTAAGGTTCAAAATTATTATTTTGGGTAGCCCTAGGTAGGACGCTATCTCAGGCGCTCGTTTTGTTAGTTTTTGAGTCTGTGCGAAGTATGTGCTAAGTCACCTCTGTAGTGCTAACATTGTCCGAGTCCTGATTTCATTTTTGTGGATTACCTGGGTAGGGACGCCTTTACTGGGATTCACGGAGCACCGGTGGTTGAAAATATTCCCTAGCGGTTAAGTCTCACCTTATGTCACCAGATCAGGGCTGTATTCATTCCGCCGAGGCCATAGTGTTATCACCAGCTCAGTGTCGGGTTATGTCCCACCCAGTCTGGATATTTATTGACATGTGTTCGGAGCATCTCCCCCATGACCATGCTCTGGTTGGCATGGGGAGGTAACATTCCCTCGTGGCCAAGTGTTATCACCAACTCGGGGTTGAGTTATGTCCCACCGAGTCTGGATATTTATTGGCATGGGGTCGGAGCATCTCCCCATGGCCATGCTCTGGATGGCACGGGGAAGTAACATTCCTTCATGGCCAAGTGTTATCACCAGATTGGGGTCTGGTCATGTCTCACTGAGTCTGGATATTTATTGGCATAGGGTCAGAGCATCTCCCCATGGCTATGCTCCCTCATGGCCAAGTGTTATCACCAGCTCGGGGTCGGGCCTTCTCTCACCGAGTCCAGATATTTATTGGCATGGGGTCGGAGCATCTCCCACATGACCATGCTTTGGTTGGCACGGGGAGGTAACTTTCCCTCGTGGCCAAGTGTTATCATTAGCTCGGGTTCGGGTTATGTCCCACCGAATCTGGATATTTATTGGCATAAGGTCGGAGCATCTCCCCCATGGACATTCTTTGGTTGGCACGGGTGATGAGCGGAAAATATATCAATATTTACCTCTAATTTTACTTAATATTTTGTTTAGTTTCTCGGATTTGATTAACGTTTTGATGTGTTTTAGTTTATTTTGCAGATAAAATAATATTGGGACTCAATAAAATCATTTAGGACGAAATTTGGGTCAAATAAGGGTAAAAATTGGACTTGACATACTAATTTTGGAGATTGGAAACTTGAAAGGGCGTTCTAACGAAGTGCAGTTTCGGAAATTCCAATTTTGCGCAACTGTCGTATTTTGGGCATAACTTTTTACTCCGATATCGGATTAAGCGAATTCAAGTTTCAGATTAAAGAAGACTCAAATATCTACAAAGAAGAACAAAATAATTTCGCATTCCGAATGTTTCATAACCGAAATGGATGAAACATTCGGAAGTGTGTTACGTGTAATTATTAAAGTCATTTTCAAAGCAAAAAAAAATAAAAATAAATAAATAATAAAAATAGTCAAACTCCCACCAAACATGATAGAAATTAGTGGAAAAACTATTGGAGTAATTAATAATGGATTTGGTGGAGCAATTAATAATGGATTTGGTGGAGCAATTAATAATGGATTTGGTGGAGGCAAAATTTTGCCTATAAATACCAAGCCATTTCATTTGTAAATTTCATACCTTCTTCTATGTAATTCCTTAAGAATACTAAGAATATTGTATCTTGTTGTTTATTTATAGCTTTCAGTATTTAATTTCAGCTTTCGCACTTTCTTTTCTTTACTTTCCAGTCTTTACTTTCTGCAATTTACTTTTACGCATCGTACTTTCCTTTCTTTACTTTTCAGCAATTTACTTTTCAGTAATGAGGAGGTAACTCCCCCTTGTTGGGGTAAAAGGTAAAACTTTTATTACTAATATTTAGATTAAACTCCCTTAAATATAATATATGAACTAGTTAAAACGTGACTTAATGAGGATACCGCTTTATGGTCGTTTGGTAAATATTGAAATTGGTTTTAACCTGACTAAACTGGATACCGCCTGATTGGTCGGTTGGTAATTAATTATTAATTTGACTTAATCTAGATACCGCCTATATGGCTGGTTGGTAATTATCATGCAAAGTTAATATATTATATTAAAGGAGATATCTAAAATAGAAGTAATAAAAGTGGATCATTTTACCTCAGTATTTTCTTTTATTGTACTTTTAATTTATTTACTTTTCAGTAATTCACTTTCATCATTTACTTTTCAGCAATTTACTTTCAGCATTTACTTTTCAGCATTTAATTTTCAGTATTTAATTTTCAGCATTTACTTTCTGTCATTTACTTTTCAGTATTTAATTTCCAGTAATTTACTTTATGTCTTTTATTTTATTTAAGCTTTTACTGCTCGTAAATATGTGTCGTAACTAAGTCAGTTATCTAGGGTTGTGATGAATTCCAATATCACCGGTTAATAAGGGGTTATTTTATGGTTTGGGTAATATAAAGGTTTATTTATTGAGCCTTAGTCTTAATGCTTCTTGTTAACTGGCCATTAATAAGATTGATTCGGTAAACTTGAAATGAACTTGGAAAAGGGATTTTAGGTTTAAACCCTAGACTCAATAGCCCACGATCTTCCTTGAGGATAGATAACCATTTAATAGATTTCCTTACAGGATAGGAATATATCTGTCAGGCGGGGGTAGCCATAATTGGAACTTAATCTTAATGAATTCAGATAACTTGGTTGACATAGGAATATGATTAATTGGGTTATACTGGGTATTTGTATTTGACCATCAGAAGAGGCTTTTACATAATTTCGTGTTCCAGGTTAATAAATCGATATATTACACAAACATAAAATAATCACTTCATCTTTTAAAAAGATATTGGAAAGATTCACAACCCTGGATAGTTTCTAAATAATGAATTTCTCAAACTACTTTCGTGCAATTTCATTTACTAGATTCAAATTTAAAGTCACCATCCAATCAAACAATCAATCAATTTGATACTTGTAGAAATTTGGCTTCATAAATTAATATATTAGGTATTAAGTCCTCGTGGGATCGATACTTTTTATACTACTTGAACGATACGTGCGTTTGTGTTATACGCGTGTGATTACGCCAGTCAAGTTTTTGGATCCGTTGACGGGGACTTATTTATCTTTCACTATTAGATTTGGGGTTACATACCTTTACTTGTATCTAAATTTCTTTTTACTTTTTATTTATGTTTTCTTGTGTTTCAGGTTCTCAGACACTACATGAGACGAACCAGAAGCTTTGAACTCCGACCGTTTGACCCAGAGATTGAAAGAACCATCAGACAATTGAGAAGGAAAATGCGAGAAGGGCAAGAAGCAATTGTTAACATGAAACCTGAACCTTTAGAAGTTGCACCACCAATTCCCATTCGTGACAGAACCATTCCGGTGGTTGACGGTTTCATTTCCTCTATTGTACTTCCTCCCTTACCAGCAAATGTGTGTGAAATCAAAATATACATTCAGATGATTCAGCAGTCAGTTCAGTTTGGGGGAATGCAATGAAGATCATAATGCCCACATCAGCAACTTCCTGGAAGTTTGCGGCACTTTCAATTACAACAGAGCATCAGAAGAAGCAATGAGACTGCGAGTTTTTCCATATTCCTTGAAAGACAGAGCCAAAGCTTGGCTACATTCACTACAAGCAGGTTCCAGCACAACTTGGAACAATCTAGCCACAAAATTCCTTGCAAAGTACTTTCCACCAGCCAGAACAGCAAAACTGAGAAATGACATCACATCATTTGTAAAACTTGACTCGAAAACTCTTTACGAAGCTTGGGAAAGGTACAAAGATTGCTACGGAAATGTCCTCACCATGAGATTCCAAAATGGCTTCAATTCCAAACTTTCTATAATGGACTTTCTGGATTGATGAGAACCACAATTGATGTTGCTGCTGGAGGAGCTTTGATGGCAAAATGAAAAGATCAAGCCTGGGACTTAACCAAAGAAATGGCTAACAACAATTCATTGTGGCCAACAGAAAGGAGCATGATTCAATGAATTGTAGGAATTTATGAAGTTGGAGTTAACTCAGCAGTGAATACTAAGTTGGAGCAAATGTGCAAAAGCCTGGAAACATTTAGCACGTAATTTGTAAACATCGCCAGAGCCACAAGTTCACCATATAGAGGAGCACCAGAGCCAAACCAACATAAAGAAACGGTGAATTACGTCAACAATTTCAACAGACATAGGAACAATCCATATTCCAACACCTACAACCCAGGGTGGAGGAATCATCCCAATTTCGCATAGAGCAACAATTCAGGGCAAATGAACAATCCACCACCCGGATTGCAACAGCAGAACAAAGCCCAGGAGTATGACAAAGAAACAGGAATAACAGAAGGGCTGACCCACTTGAAAAAGATAGAAGCAAAACACGACTGTCAAGCAACTAGATATGATGCTATGTTTCAATCCCAAGCAGCATTAATTCAAAGTCAATCTGCTTCCATTAAAGCACTTGAAAATCAAATTGGACAACTGGTCAATGCTCAGAGTTACAGACCACCAGGTAACCTTCCTAGCAACACAGAACCAAATCTAAGGAACATGGGGAAGGAACAATGTCATGCCATCATTTTAAAAAGCGGTACTGAAATTAACAAAGATGTTGGTGTCAAAATAACTGGTGAGGAAGTTCTAAAAGAAAGCAGCAAAGCAGTTCCACAGATGGAGGAAAAAGAAGCAAAGGAGAAAGATCAAGAAAGAATTACTCCACCACCACCTTTTCCACAGCGTCTCCAAAAGAATAAACTAGACAAGAAGTTTTCTCGATTCATGGAGATCTGCAAAAAGCTGCATATCAACATTCCATTTGTAGAAGCTTTGGAACAAATGCCCAGCTATGTCAAATTCATGAAAGACATTCTTTCACGAAAACGGAGATTGGGAGATTTCGAGGCAGTAGCATTATCATAAGAATGCAGCGCTATCATTCAGAGGAAGCTTCCCCCAAAGTTGAAAGATCCTGGCAGTTTCACTGTTCCTTGCACCATAGAAGAACATGATTCGGTAAGGTTTTGTGTGATTTAGGTGCAATTGTTAACTTAATGCCTTTTTCTATTTACAGGAAACTGCAGATTGGAGAAACAATGCCTACCTCAGTCTCTCTACAACTTGCTGATAGAACGCTTATATTTCCGAGAGGTGTAGTTGAAGATGTGCTGGTCAAGGTTGACAAATTTATTTTCCCAGCAGATTTTATTGTCCTTGATATGGAGGAAGACGAAGATATGCTGATCATCCTCGGGAGACCATTCTTGGCTACTGGTCGAACCATTATTGATGTACATAAAAGAGAACTAACCATGAGGGTACAAGACCAAGAAGTAACATTCAACGTTTTCAAAGCCATGAATTTCCCGAATGACGAGAAGGAGGAATGTTTTAGACTTGATGTGATGAATAGTACCATCCAAACTTGCGATGTATTACAAAGTTCTATTGACAAACTTAAAGCATGTCAATTGTCTGTGGAGCCTGAAGATAAAGCGTATTGCGCACTGAAGAAGCAAATTCTTGCACTACAAGTAACATAAGAGAAACGGTTCCACCAGCTCAACGAATTGGAGGAATTTTGCATTCAGCCATTTGAGAATGCCAAATTGTACAAATAAAAGGTCAGGAAGAAACATGATGAGAACTTAGTGCGCATACAACTGGAACCAGGGCAGAAGGTACTGTTAAACAAATCAAGGGTAAAGCTTTTCCCATGGAAGCTAAAATCACGGTGGTCAGGTCTATTCTTAATCACCAAGGTTTTACCAGATAGAGCCGTTGAGTTACATGATCCCGACTCCAACAAAACATTCAAGGTTAAAAACAAGCGTGTCAAACACTACTAGAGAGAATCATTTGAGCGACAAAAAGAATGTGTCACACTTTCAGATCCAGCCTAACGTTCGGGAAATCATGTCTAGCTGACGACATTAAACTTAGAGCTAGCGGGAGGCAACCCATGCAATTTGTGTATATATTGTGATTTAGTGTCTTTTAATTTTTATGTGTTTAGTTTTTGCAGGTTGAGTCATTTCAAGATGGAAGATGCTCTCGTAAATCTTCACAAGCAATTTCCTTCTCTCCCTCAAAATATTCTGATGAAAGTCTACAAAGCTCGCTTGGAACTGATGAGACTACTGATGATCAAAGGTATTTCTACTGACATTCGTTGGATTATTGAAGCACATGTCCAATTGGTAGGTGAGTCTTCTGACTCTTTTATTTCACATCTGCCTGGTCTAGGCAGAAGCACCTATGCTAAAAAGAGAAGAGCTAAAAGAATGGGTGTTTGCTATAAATGTGCTCGCATGACATGTAATACTCGTTGTCGTTCTTTAGGAATGGTGTTTGATAACCGCGGAGATAAGATTAATTTCATTAGGGATGGCTTGAGGTAGGAGTCTTTGGATGACATATCTAAGACTCTTGAGACGCATCCCGGTGGACATGTGTATCATGAAATTCGCATGTTATATGCACAATTCCGAAAAGAAAGACAATAGTTAAGTCTCGGGAATCTGACTCAAAAAGATCATGTTTGCCAATTTATAAGAAAATTGGATGGGAAGCTTGTCCTTGACGCATAGACGTCAATCAAGCCATTAATTCCTGTAAATATTATATCTCTTTGTCTTTTCCTAATAATTTTATTTGTTTTGATATTTTCTTTTATTTTCTCCGACAGGATCCGGACCCTTTGACCTTTCACGATTTACTATTTTGCTACTAATCGTCCTTTGGAAGATACTATCGTTATTATTACTCACCTATTTCAGGTTCTATAAATTCAACTCATCATTGCACTCTTGAAGGCATCCAGAGCTGAAAAAGAAACACATAAAATATGGAAGCCACTTCAAGAAGACGAGTTGTAAATATTTGTGTGTTTTACGGACCAGTGTTGGTGTTAAACCAGAATACGTAACAGCGACACATAAATTGGGTCGAGTCATTGCTGCAAGGAATATGCACTTAGTATATGGCGGTGGCAATCTTGCACTAATGGGGATAGTTTCAAAGGTTGTACTTGATAGAGGCAGTCAAGTCTTGGGAATCATCCTAAAACCCTTGGCGGAGGCGAATCTTATTGGATCATCAAATAGCGAGGAACTAATCGTGCAAGGTATGTCTGAACGACTGGTAGAGATGATTAACCGTGCTGATGCTTTTATTGCTTTGCCAGGAGGCTTGGGCACAATAGAGGAAATTTTTACAGTACTATCTTGGGTAAACTTGAACATACACCAGAAACCGCTTGGACTGTACAATGTTGATGGATTTTATGATTTTCTTTGTGTGTTTCTTGATGATTGTCGGGAAAATATACGGTCCCGGGGATCGATTAAAGCAATGAAACAAAGTGAGAATACATCGAAGAAGTTGCAGAATACTTACATCGATCGGTTGAGGCGATGCGGTGAAGAACAAAACTTTTCTGCCATCCTTGGAAGCTCACGGCAACATGCAGTTTTGTGCTCTCCAATTTTCGGCAATCATCAAATTCCAAGTGTGCTCCAAGCTCCAAGCTTCATTTGGTGATTCCTAGCTCACAAGTGGGTTTCCCTATCACCTTTGTATGTCTCCATTGCGTGCTAGCACTCTTGATTTTTACCACAAAAATCATCAATTGCTTCTCCTTCAACTCACGGTGATGACAGTGAAAAAAAGAAGAAAAATCAGCCAATGGCTGAGAGAGAGAGGAAGAAATTGAGAGAGAAGAGTGTGTGATGGTTGTTGGAAATGTGTATCTAATACACATAAATGAATTTCCAAATTCATTTACCAAAAATTAGGCTTTCCAAAAGTCAAAGGTTTAATGCCAACCAACTCCATCATCTATTCACATCACTCAAGTGACAAGTTGTCACATCAATCAAATTGACAAGTGATTTGATGCTAGATGTGACTTGTGGGCAGCACTCGAATTCAAAATGCGAGTGCGCTCACAAACACTCCCGGGCTCGGGTTCGCTAATTCCAAATTAACGAATTTTCCGTTGCGACGTAATTAAATAATTATGCCTAGCAAAATTACTATTCACGTCGCTAACGAATTAATTCTAAATTAACTCGTTCACCCGAATTAAAATCTAATTTTAATTCCGCGTCGAAATCCAATTTCGTATAATATATCGAATATATTAATTTATCGATTAATTCCAAATTAATCGTTCTCTCTCTTTAATTAATATTTTATCCCAGATAAAATATCTCCGTAATTAATCCCAGATTAATTTTCTCTCTCATCATTAATTAATCCCAGATTAATAAAGTGCGAGTCATACGTCATCGGTGAATCTTCAGGAAGCGACCCATGAGATCCCCGGATATGTTGGCAGTAAATTCGGTCGTCGGACTATCTGAACACGTACGTACCTAGTACTATGTTTATACCGATTTACAAGACAATGTTGGCTTCTAGCAAAGCGCCATGCCTACCCAATTCTCCAGAAATATCCTTACAGGAATATGTGATCTATATCAGGCGTAGTATACGTAGTATAGAGTATTACGATCCAGTATTGGATGTCACGTGTTAGGCCTGGGGCTGGAATTGTGTCTGCCCCGTACGAAGCACATATCGGATCTCTGGTAACTAGTCTCTATAATCGGATAAACATGACCTAGTCATGTTATCCCGATGACTGCAGTACATAAGAGAACCAGTTCTGTATCCTACGTGACCATCATCTCCACTATGACTGGAGTGATACTTCCATCTTGACATCATACCCAACACACTACGATTCTCAATATACCCAGCAGAGGCGTACACAGAACCTGTTAAAGCCCTGGATGACCTAAAACCAAAGCATATTGATTGTCGCAAGTATTAGCGGTGCAAGTCTCAGGTTAAGACCAAATACACCTACCCTGATTTCATACTTCCATAGACACATAGTCATACTACTAATGGAATTCCGAGGGGTCTATCCAGAGCGAAAGCTGTTTTCCGTACCATCGGTAAAACACAACCTCCTACTACACTTGCATGAGTATCCTATACCCAAATATATGAGAATTATGCCGTTATGCCCTCACAATGCGCACAAGTGTAATACTAGTCTTTTACGCATTATCGATGTCCAATCTCGATAATACTCTGACTAGGGATATTTAATGATTAAACCTTCGTGGATTGATACTGTCTCATATCATCTCAATCCAGGAACTAATCATAAGGACCTTCTATCATTTATACATCTTGGTGATCTAATCACAAATGATAAGAGAGCAATTTCCTTTGTCACATAGTTAATTTGTACAACAACACCATGATCTGTAAAAATAGTGACGCTATGGGTCATAACTGTCCAACAATGATGTCCAGAGAATTGGGTTCTTGTCAAAGCCTGTAAAAGAACTCATTTTTACTGCCAGAACTGCCCCATATTTAATTGACCAAATCTTAGCCTTTCAACCTCAAATTCACCCCATTCTTTCCAAGATAAACTGGTCTGATAATGATCGTGGTAAGAGGAGTCGGATAAAATCTGGATCTTAACCTTTAACTTTTCATTTACATGTAGAATTTTAGCTAACCAGGTAAGGTTTTCTAAACTCTTCTTCTACTATTTAAGACATTGGAGACAATGTCTCATTTAGGTTTTGGGGAGGACAATAGTTAAATTGTATCTTATTTTTATTGTTTTATTTTTAGTCAAAATTTTTTGAAAAAGCCAAAAAAATTGAAAATTTTTACAAAAACCATAAAAATATTTTGTGTTTTTGTGTTTTTATTTGATTAATCAGGTGAAATTGGTGTGAGATAGCTGTGTAAGGAATTTCCATTCCTAAGACGTATCTCAACCTATTTCGGAATAAGTTAATTTTTGTTTATTTCCTTTTGAATTATTTAATTTGTGAATTCTCCATAAAACTGACTAAAATGAATCTTCATATGCCCAGTTGACATGTATTATCAGCATACATGGTAACATACAGACATGAGCTGTAATTGAAAAGTTTGTAATATTCAGTGCTCTAGTTTAATTGGAGGAAGCATCTATAAAAAGCGATGGAGTAAAAAAAAACGTCTGAGATCCGAGTTATTAAGTCTGTAAGGGTGTTTTAACACCTAGTGCCTTAAAACCAACTGGTTTGGGAGTCACTGGCCCAAAACTCGTTACATGGATCGAAGATATTGCCAAAAAATATATATAAATCTGAAGTCTGAGTAATTAAGTCCGTAGGAGTGTCTTAACACCTGGTGCCCTAAAGCCAACTGGTTTGGGAGCCACCGGCCCAAAGCTCGTTACATAGATGGAAGATATTGTATATAAATAAAAAAAAAAAGAAATCAAAGAAAAAATCAGAAAAGTCAGAAAAATTATTCCATTGCTTAAAAAAAAGGTATGAAATCTGATATAACTTTAGGACAAAAATATTACTCTCTTCTCAACTATACTTGTGGCTATTGTGGGTAAAAATGAGTTGATAAATACTTTGTTAGCTGTGTATATGAAGAATGGTAAAAAAAATAATCAGAGAATTCACGTATTTGGTAATTTAGAAAGAAAGAAAATAATTATTAACTTGGATAAGAAGTTTCACCTGTTTAGTCACTAACTTCTTTATTCTATTTTCTCTTGTATTTTTTTGCTTTTATATGCATTAGTTTTACTATCGTTTTACTTTTATCAAACGTTTGTGGGTATCGTTGATGTAAGCCCTCACGAGACTACAACTCGTCCACTAGGGACACTTAGGGTTTTAAAGGCTTGTTGCAATTGCTAAATGCAAATGTGATCCCTACGAAAATGGCTTAGTTTAATTTTAATTATTTCTTGTATTTTATTTTATTATTTTACTCGAGGACTAGCAAAATGTTAGGTTTGGGGGTGTGATGAGCGGAAAATATATCAATATTTACCGCCCATTTTACTTAATATTTTGTTTAGTTTCTCGGGTTTGATGAACGTTTTGATTTGTTTTAGTTTATTTTGCAGATAAAATAATATTGGGACTCAATAAAATCATTTAGGACGAAATGTTAGTGAAATAAGGGTAAAAATTGGACTTGACATATTAATTTTGGAGATTGGAAACTTGAAAGGGCGTTCTAATGAAGTGCAGTTTCGGAAATTCAATTTTGCACAACTGTCGTATTTTGGGCATAATTGTTTACTTCGATTTCGGATTGAGCTGATTCAGGTTCTAGAATAAAGAAGACTCAAAGATCTACAACTTTGAAGAACAAAATAATTTCGAATTCGGAATGTTTCATGACCGAAATTGATGAAACATTTGGAAGTGTGTTATGTGTAATTATTAAAGTCATTTTCAAAGCAAATAAATAAATAAATAAATAAATAAATAAATAAATAAATAAAAATAGTCAAACTCCCACCAAACAGGATAGCAATTAGTGGAGGAATTAATAATGGATTTGGTGGAGGCAACATTTTGCCTATAAATACCAAGCCATTTCATTTGTAAATTTCATACATTCTTCTATGTAATTCCTTAAGAATACTAAGAAGATTGTATCTTGCTTGTTTATTTATAGCTTTCAGTATTTAATTTCAGCTTTCGCACTTTCTTTTCTTTACTTTTCAGTCTTTACTTTCTGCAATTTACTTTTACGCACATTATTTTCCTTTCTTTACTTTTCAGCAATTTACTTTTCAGTAATGAGGAGGTAACTCCCCCTTGTTGGGGTAAAAGGTAAAACTTTTATTACTAATATTTAGATTAAGATCCCTTAAATATAATATATAAACTAGTTAAAACGTGACTTAATGAGGAAACTGCCTTATGGTCGGTTGGTAAATATTGAAATTGGTTTTAACCTGACTAAACTGGATACCGCCTGATTGGTCGGTTGGTAATTAATTATTAATTTGACTTAATCTAGATACCGCATATATGGCTGGTTGGTAATTATCATGTAAATTTAATATATTATATTAAGGGAGATATCTAAAATAGAAGTAATAAAAGTGGATCAGTTTACCTCAGTATTTTCTTTTATTGTACTTTTACTTTATTTACTTTTCAGCAATTTACTTTCATCATTTACTTTTCAGCAATTTACTTTTCAGCAATTTACTTTTCAGCATTTAATTTTCAGTATTTAATTTTCAGCCTTTACTTTCCGTCATTTACTTTTCAGTATTTAATTTCCAGTAATTTACTTTATGTCTTTTATTTTATTTAAGCTTTTACTGCTCGTAAATATGTGTCGTAACTAAGTCAGTTATCTAGGGTTGTGATGAATTCCAATATCACCGGTTAATAAGGGGTTATTTTATGGTTTGGGTAATATAAAGGTTTATTTATTGAGCCTTAGTCTTAATGCTTCTTGTTAACTGGCCATTAATAAGATTGATTCGGTAAACTTGAAATGAAATTGGAAAAGGGATTTTAGGTTTAAACCCTAGACTCAATAGCCCACGATCTTCCTTGAGTATAGATAACCCTTTAATAGATTTCCTTACAGGATAGGAATATAACTGTCGGGCGGGGGTAGCCATAATTGGAACTTAATCTTAATGAATTAGGATAACTTGGTTGATATAGGAATATGATTAATTGGGTTATATTGGGTATTTGTATTTGACCATTGGAAGAGGCTTTTACATAATTTTGTGTTCCAGGTTAATAATTGATATATTACACAAACATAAATAACCACTTCATCTTTTAAAAAGATATTGGAAATATTCACAACCCTAGATAGTTTCTAAATATTGAATTTTCTCAAACTACTTTCGTGCAATTTCATTTACTAGATTCAAATTTAAAGTCACCATCCAATCAAAAAATCAATCCATTAGATACTCGTAAAAATTTGGCTTCATAATTAATAGATTAGGTATTAAGTCCTCGTGGGATCGATACTTTTTATACTACTTGAACGATACGTGTGCTTGCGTTATACGCGTGTGATTACGCCGGTCAATGGGGAGGTAACATTCTGTCGTGGCCAAGTGTTATCACCAGCTCGGAGTCGGGCCTTGTCCCACCGAGTCCAGATATTTATTGGCATGGGGTCAGCGCATCTCCACAATGACCATGTTTTGGTTGACACGATGAGGTAACATTCCCTCGTGGACAAATTTTATTACTAGCTCGGGGTCGGGTTATGTCCTACCGAGTCTGGATATTTATTGGCATGGGGTCGGAGCATCTCCCTCATGGCCATACTTTGGTGGCACGGGGAGGTAACATTCCCCCGTGACCAAGTATTTTACCAGCTCAGAGTCCGGACTTGTCCCACCGAGTCCAGATATTTGTTGGCATGGGTTCGGAACCTTTCTTCATGGCCATATTCTCAAGGTCGAGCAACCTCAAGAATTCAAGAAATTATTCCAAGTATTGAAAGGAAAATACAGGCATACAACAATCAAAAGGCATAGAAATACAAAAGGTAAATTGAGAAATGTAAAGTGTTAAATATAGAGGGCCCCATCGGGATCACCCCAACAAACATACATAGTAAAAAAATTCAGTTAGGCCACATGGGCCTCAGGTTGGGGGTTGTGGCAGAAGCTTCTGCTACAGAGCCAGCGACAGAAACATCGAGTTTCGGGAACAAAGCAGTTTGAACTGGTTCTATGAGAGATTCAGCAGGGTCGACTGTCTCCGCCTTGGGTAGAATGCTCGGCTCCGGAGCGGCAGGGGTCGAGGAAGGGCCCGTTACAGGTTCATGGACTGGGTAAGGGATGGGTTTAGGATCTTGACCCATTTCAGGATCTTGGTCATTCTGGGAGGCTTCATACAGATTACGACAAACCTCATCCAGAGAGACCTCTCCCTTGCATATTCTTACAACGGTGCGGACCATTTCCAAGCTCACTTCAGGTTGAAGTGCCCCGAATATCCCAATACAACTCTTCATTCCTTCAACATTCGCTTCTTATTTAGCGGACTCCAGCCGACTGACCGGCGTAAACACATATGTATAACGCAAGCGCACGTATCGTTCAAGTAGTATAAAAATATCGATCACACGAGGACTTAATATCTAATCTATTAATTTTATGAGGTCAGATGATTACTAGTATCTAACAGGTTGTTGGATTGATTTGAAATGATGACGATTCTAAATTTAAAAACAAGTAAATAAAATTGTTCGAAAGTAGATTTAAGAAAATTCAATATTAAAAACTATCTAGGGTTGTGATTTCTTCCAATATCATTTAAAAGATGAAGTGATTATTTTATGTTTGTGTAATAAATCAGTTTACTAACCTGGAACACTAAATTATGCAAAAGCCTCTGTCGATGGTCAGACGCAAATACCCAATTTAACCCAATTGAACCATATGTCTATGTCAACCAAATTATCTGGATTCATTAAGTTTAAGTTCCAATTATGGCTAACCCCGCCCGACAGGTATATGTCTATCATGTAAGGAAATCTATTAAAGGGTTATCTATCCTCAAGGATGATCGTGGGCTATTAAGTCTAAGGCTGAAACCTAAAATCCATATGTCTAGTTCATTTTAGATTTACCATATCAATCTTATTGGTGATCAGACAACAAGAAGCATTAAGCTTAAGACTTAATAAGTAAACCTTTAAATTACCCAAACTATAAAATAACCCCTTATAAACCGGTGATATTAAAAGTCATCACAACCCCAGATAACTAAATTAGTTACAACACATAACTAGGGCTAGTAAAATCTTGAAAATAAAAGACATAGAGTAAAAATGAGGTAAAGTAAATACTGAAAAGCAAATTACAATAAAATAAAATGCTAAGGTAAAAGGAATTACTTTTACTACTACTAATTTAGATATCTCCCATAATATAATATATAAACTTGTGATAACATTACCAACCAGCCATATAGGCGGTATCCTGATTAAGTCAAATTAAGTCCAACCAGCTATTAAGGTGGTAAAAAGATTTGTCCATGAACCTGCCATATAGCGGTAAGAAAGTTTAATTACCAACCGACCAATCTGGCGGTATCCTTGATTAGTCAGGTTTAAACCAGATTAAAATGAATTACCAACCGACCAATCTGGCGGTATCCTTTTTTAAGTCAATATTTTAAATAGTGAATATATTATATTTAAGGGAGATTAATCTAAATAACAATAGTAAAAGAATTACCTTTCACCCTTGCTGGGGAAGTTACCTCCTCATGGTAAATAGTAAAAACTGTAAAAAATAAAAAAGTAAATTACTATTATTACAAAACTTAATTAAAATTAATTACAAAACTAAAAACTAAAAGAAAGTAGAGAGAGAAACGCCCTCTTTACATCAAAGAGATGAGAGAGAGTGGTACAACTGAAACTGGAATTTCGCAATCTATTTATAGGGGTCAGTAGGGGTCCGGCGTCGCGACGCCAATCCAGCGTCGCTACGCCAGATATGTCGATGTGGCACGCTCTGGTTCGTCGGTTGAAGATTCTGGATAAGGTGATAAGGTGACACGTGGCAGGGTGGTTGGATCTCAATTATTTTGACACGTGGCGGCTTCTGATTGGTCGGCTAGATTCTTATCCACCACGTGTCAGATAAGGATTAGATAGCCAATAATTGATGCTGATGTGGCAGTGACGTGGCAACACGTGGGAAAGGGACTGTCGGTACCATAGAATTGCGACATGTGGCACTTCCTGATTGGCTGATGATGATGTGGCGGTGAGGTGGCATGTTGACTCGGTCAACCTGGTGATGTGGCTGACGACGTGGCAATGACGTGGAGTGACACGTGACAACACATGGTGATAGTGACTGTCGGCACCGTAGGATGCTGACATGTGGCACGGCGCATGTTAGCAGATCGGTTGTGATGGTGACACGTGGCACGGCGCATGTTAGCAAAGTCAAACTTTTCTCAGATTCTGATTTGTGGACCCGGCGCATGTTAGCACTGTTCGGCGCACGTTAGGCGTCGCGACGCGGAAGGTCTTGGCGTCGCGACGTGGGAAATTACCAAAATGCCTTTTTCGTCCAATTTTCACTATTTTGGCCCAAATCATCTCCAGAGTATCCTGAAACTTTATTTATCTACAAAATAACATAAAACACATCAAAATATTCACAAGACTCAAGAAACTATACAAAATATGAGGTTAAATGAGTGGGAAATAGTGATAGATTTACCACTCATCACACCCCCAAACCTAACATTTTGCTAGTCCTCGAGCAAACATAAAATAAAATAACATAATAAAATTTAACTAAACCACTTTCGTGGGATCACGGTTGCATTTAGCGATGCAACAAGCCTTTAAACCCCTAGGTGTCCCTAGTGGACGAGTTGTAGTCTCGTGAGGGTTTACAGCAATGATACCCACAAAAATTTACAAAAGTAAAAAGGTAGTGAAACTAATCCACACAAAAGCAAAAAGACAAGCGAAAGAGAATAAAGAAGTTAGTGACTAATCAGGTGAAATTTCTACTCCAAGTTACTAGTTGTTTTTTTTCTTTCTAAATTACCGAATAAGTAAATTCTCCGATTATTTTTACCATTATTCATATACACAGCCAACAAATATTAAACAACTCATTTTGCCCACAACAGTCATAAGTGCAGTTGATAAGAGAGTAATATTTTTGTCCTAAAGTTCTATCAGATTTCACACCTTTTTGCAGCAATGGAATAATTTTTCTGATTTTTTTTCTTTGATTTTTTTTATTTATATACAATATCTTCCGTCTATGTAGCGAGCTTTGGGTCGGTGACTCCCAAACCAGTTGGCTTTAGGGCACCAGGTGTTAAGACACCCCTACAGACTTAATTACTCAGACTTCAATATTTATATTTTGCAGCATCTTTGATCCATGTAGAGCTTTGGGCCAGTGACTCCCAAACCAGTTGGTTTTAGGGCACTAGGTGTTAAAACACCCTTACAGACTTAATAACTCGGATCTCAGATTTTTTTTTTTTACTCCATTGCTTTTTGAGATGCTTCATCCAATTAAACTAGAGCACTGAATATTACAAACTTTTCAATTATAGCTTATATCCGTATGTTACTTATGCATGTTGATAATACCTGCCAACTGAGCATATGAAGATCCATTTTAGTCAGTATTATGGAGAATTCACAAATTAAATAATTCAAAAGGAAATAAACAAAAATTAACTTGTTCCGAAATAGGTTTGAGATACGTATCAGGAGTGGAAACTCCTTATTCAGCTATCTCTCACCAATTTCACCATTTTTAGTCAAAATAAAAACACAAAAATACAAAAAGTTTTTTGTAATTTTTGAAAAATTTTCAGTTTTTTTGTATTTTTCGAAAAATTGTGGACTAAAAATAAAAAGAACACACAAACTAAAAACAAGGTACTGGTCAACTAATTCCCCTCCCCCAAACCTAAATGAGACATTGTCCCCAATGTCTTAAACAGTAAAAGGAGAGTTAAGAAGGTTCGTACCTGGTTAGCTGAAATCTACAGGAAATTAAAGGTTAAGATCCAGATTAACACGACGCCTCTTACCACGATCGTCCTCGGACCAATTTATCTTTGAAAGGATAGGGTCAACTTGTGGTTCATAGGCTAAGAGTTGGTCTATTAGATCCGGAGCAGTTCTGGCAGTATAAAGGAGTTCTTTCATAGGTTTTGACACGAACCCATTTCTTCGGGCATCATCAAGAAACACACAAAGAAAATCATAAAATCCATCAAAGTTGTACAACCCAATTGGTTTCTGGTGTATGTTGAAGTTCGCCCAAGATAGTACTATAAAAATTTCCTCTAATGTACCCAAGCCACCTGGCAAAGCAATAAAAGCATCAGCATGGTTAATCATTTCTACCAGTCGTTCAGACATACCTGGCACAATAAGTTCCTCTCTGTTTGATGGTTCAATAAGATTTGCTTCTGCCAAGGGTTTTGGGATGATTCCCAAAATGTGACTGCCTCCTTCCTGTACGGCCTTTGAAATGATTCCCATAAGTCCAAGATTGCCTCCGCCATATATTAAGTGCATATTTCTTACAGCTAAGACTCGACCCAATTCTTGTGCTGCTTCTACGTATTGTGGCTTAACACCAACACTACTACTACCGCAAAACACACAGATGTTTTCAACTCGTCTTCTTGAAGTGGCTTCCATTTTTTTTTTATGTATTTCTTTCTCACTCTGGATGCCTTCAAAAGTGCAATGACGGGCTGAATTTATAGTACCTGAAAAGGGTGAGTAAAAATAGCACAAGTATCTTCCAGAGGACGATTAGTAGCGAAATAATATCGTGATAGTCAAAAAGGTCTGGATCCTGTCGGAGAAAAAAAAGAAAACAACAAACAAGTTACAATTATTAAGAAAAGACAAAGAGATATAATATTTACAAGAAAGTAACGGCTTGATTGACGTCTATGCGTCAGGGACAAGCTTCCCATCCAATTTTCTTATAAATTGGCAAACATGGTCTTTTTGAGTCAAATTCCCGAGACTTAACAGTTGTCTTTCCTTTTGGAATTATGCATATAACATGCGAATTTCATGATACACACACCCACTAGGATGCGTCTCAAGAGTTTTAGATATGTCATCCAAAGACTCCTTACTCAAGCCATCCCTAATGAAATTAATATTATCTTCGCGGTTATCAGACATCATTCCTAAAGAACGACAACGAGTATTACAAAACATGCGAGCATATTTATAACAAACACACATTCTTTTGGCTCTTCTCTTTTTAGCATATGTGCTCATTCCTAAGCCAGACATATGTGAAATAAAAGAGTCAGAAGACTCACCTGCCAATCGGACCCGTGCTTCAATTAACCAACGAATGTCAGTAGGAATACCTTTGATCATCAGTAACCTCATCCGTTCCAAGCGAGCTTTGTAAACTTTCATCAGAGAGTTTTGAGGGAGAGAAGGATATTGCTTGCGAAGATTTGCGAGAGCTTCTTCCATCTTGAAATGACTAAATCTGCAAAAACTAAACACACCAAATTAAATCACACCAAATCACAATATATACAAAAATTGCATGGGTTGCCTCCCTGCTAGCGCTAAGTTTAAAGTCGTCAGCCAGACTTGACTTCTCGAACGTTAAGCTGGATCTAAAAGTGTCACACTTTCTTTTTTTCGCTCAAATGATTCTCCCCATTAGTGTTTGACACGCTTGTTTTTAACCTTGAAAGTTTTGTTAGCGTCAGGATCATGTATCTCAACGGCTCTATCTGGTAAAACTTTGGTGATCACAAATGGACCTGACCACAGTGATTTTGGCTTCCATGGGAAGAATTTCACCCTTGATTTGTTTAACAGTACCTTCTGCCCTGGTTCCAGTTGTATGCGCACTAACTTCTCATCATGTCTTTTCTTGCCATTTTCTTTGTACAATTTGGCATCCTCAAAAGGCTGTATGTGAAATTCCTCCAATTCATTGAGCTGGTGGAACTTTTTCTCTTTTGTTGCTTGTAGTGCAAGAATTTGCTTCTTCAGTACAAAAGACGCTTTATCTTTAGGCTCCACAGGCAATTGACATGTTTTAAGTTTGTCAGTGGAACTTTGCATTGCATTGGAGTTCTGAATGGTACTATGTATCACATCAAGTTTGAAACATTCCTCTTTCTTTTCATCATCTGGGAAATTCATGGCCTTGAAAACATTGAATGTTACTTCTTGGTCCTGTACCCTCATGGTTAATTCTCATTTTTTTTACATCAATAATGGTTCGACCTGTAGCCAAGAATGGTCTCCCGAGGATGATTGGCACATCTGCGTCTTCCTCCATATCAAGGACAATAAAATCTGCTGGGAAAATGAATCTGTCAACCTTGACCAGCACATCCTCAACTACGCCTCTTGGAAATACCAGCGTTCTATCAGCAACTTGTAGTGAGACTGAAGTTGGCATTGTTTCTCCAATCTGTAATTTCCTGAAAATAGAAAAAGGCATCAAGTTAACACTCGCACCTAAATCACACAAAGCGTTACCAAAGTTATGTTCTCCTATGACGCAAGGAACAGTGAAACTGCCAGGATCTTTCAACTTTGGGGGAAGTTTCCTCTGAATGATAGCGCTGCTGCATTCTTCTGATAATGCTGTCTCGTAATCTCCCAATCTCCGCTTTCGTGAAAGAATGCCTTTCATGAATTTGGCATAGCTGGGCATTTGTTCCAACGCTTCTGCAAATGGAATGTTGATATGCAGCTTTTTGAAGATTTCCAGGAACCGAGAAAACTGCTTGTCCAATTTGTTCTTCTGAAGACGTTGAGGAAAAGGTGGAGGTGGAATATCTGTTCTTTTTCCTTTGCTTATTTTCCTCCATCTATTGCTTTGTTTCTTCTGGAACTTCCTCAGCAGTTGTTTTGGCTCCAACATCTTTGTTGATTTCAGTACCACTTTTTAACATGATGGCATGACATTGCTCATTCCCCATGTTTCTTGGATTTGGCTCTGTGTTGCTAGGAATGGTACCTGGTGGTCTGTAACTCTGAGCATTTGCCAGTTGTCCAATTTGATTCTCCAGTGCTTTAATAAAAGCATATTGACTTTGAATTAATGCTGCTTGGGATTGAAACATAGCATCATATCTTGCTGCTTGAGATTGAAACATAGTATCATATCTTGCTGCTTGAGAGTCGTGTTTTGCTTCTATCTTTTTCAAGTGGGTCAACACTTATGTTATTCCTGGTTCATTTTTCTGCTCCTGGCTTTTGTTCTGTTGCTGGAATTCAGGTGGTGGATAATTCTGCTGTTGGCCTGAATTGTTGCTCCATGAAAAATTGGGATGATTCCTCCATCCTGGGTTGTAGGTGTTGGAATATGGATTGTTCCCTTGTCTGTTGAAATTGTTGACATAATTCACCATCTCTTCAAGTTAGTTCGACTCTGGTGCTCCTCCATATGGTGAACTTGTGGATCCAGTGGTAAGAGTCTCCATAAATTTGCATATATGATCTAGCTTGACGTTGACTACTGTATTAGCTCCACTTTCATAAATTCCTGCAATTCTTTGGATCATGCTCCTTTCTGTTGGCCACAAGGAATTGTTGTTGGCCATTTCTTCGATTAGGTCCCAGGCTTGATCTTCTCCTTTTGCCATTAAAGCTCCTCCAGCAGCAGCATCGATTGTGGTTCTCATTATTCCAGAAAGTCCATTATAGAATGTTTGGACTTGAAGCCATTTTGGAACCTCATGGTGAGGACATTTCCGGAGCAAATCTTTGTACCTTTCCCAAGATTCGCAGAGGGATTCTGAATCTTTTTGTACAAAGGATGTGATGCCATTCCTCAGCTTTCCGGTTCTGGCTGGTGGAAAGTACTTTGCAAGAAATTTGGTGGCTAAAGTGTTCCAAGTTGTGATAGAACCTGCTAGTAGTGAATGTAGCCAAGCTTTAGCTCTGTCTTTCAGGGAATATGGAAAAACTCACAGTCTCATTGCTTCTTCTGATGCTCTGTTGTAGTTGAAAGTGCCACAAACTTTCAGGAAGTTACTGATGTGGGCATTAGGATCTTCAGTTGCATTCCCCCCGAACTGAACTAACTGCTGAATCATCTGAATGCATGTTTTGATGTCACACGCATTTGCTGGTAAGGGAGGAAGTACAATACAGGAAATGAGTCTGTTAACCACCAGAATGGTTCTGTCTCGAGTGGGAATTGGTGGTGCAACCTCCAACGGTTCAGGTTCCATGTTGACTAAAGCTTCTTGGCCTCATCGCCTTTCCTTCTCAACTGTCTGATGGTTCTTTCAATTTCTGGGTCAAGCGGTCGAAGTTCAAAGCTTCTGGTTCGTCTCATGTAGTTTCTGAGAACCTGAAACACAAAAAAACAAAAACAATAAGTAAAAAGAAATTAGATACAAGTAACGTATCTAACCCCACAACTAATAGTGAAAGATAAATAAGTCCCGGCAACGGCGCCAAAAACTTGATCGGCGTAAACACACACGTATAACGCAAGCGCACGTATCGTTCAAGTAGTATAAAAATATCGATCCCACGAGGACTTAATATCTAATTTATTAATTTTATGAGGTCAAATGATTACTAGTATCTAACAAGTTGTTGGATTGATTTGAAATGATGACGATTCTAAATTTAAAAACAAGTAAATATGTCTATGTCAACCAAATTATCTGGATTCATTAAGTTTAAGTTCCAATTATGGCTACCCCCGCCCGACAGGTATATGTTTATCTTGTCTAAGGAAATCTATTAAAGGGTTATCTATCCTCAAGGAAGATCGTGGGCTATTAAGTCTAAGGCTGAAACCTAAAATCCCTATGTCTAGTTCATTTTAGATTTACCACATCAATCTTATTGGTGATCAGACAAAAAGAAGCATTAAGCTTAAGACTTAATAAGTAAACCTTTAAATTACCCAAACTATAAAATAACCCCTTATAAACCGGTGATATTAAAAGTCATCACAACCCCAGATAACTAATTAGTTACAACACATAACTACTAGGGCTAGTAAAATCTTGAAAATAAAAGACATAAGTAAAATGAGGTAAAGTAAATACTGAAAAGCAAATTACAATAAAATAAAATGCTAAGGTAAAAGGAATTACTTTTACTACTACTAATTTAGATATCTCCCATAATATAATATATAAACTTGTGATAACATTACCAACCAGCCATATAGGCGGTATCCTGATTAAGTCAAATTAAGTCCAACCAGCCATTAAGGCGGTAAAAATATTTGTCCATGAACCTGCCATATAGGCGGTAAGAAATTTTAATTACCAACCGACCAATCTGGCGGTATCCTTGATTAGTCAGGTTTAAACCAGATTAAAATGAATTACCAACCAACCAATCTGGCGGTATCCTTTTTTAGTCGTATCATTTTTTAAGTCAATATTTTAAATAGTGAATATATTATATTTAAGGGAGATTAATCTAAATAGCAATAGTAAAAGAATTACCTTTCACCCTAGCTGGGGAAGTTACCTCCTCATGGTAAATAGTAAAAACTGTAAAGTAAAAAGTAATTACTATTATTAATTACAAAACGTAATTAAAATTAATTACAAAAGTAAAAACTAAAAACTAAAAGAAAGTAGAGAGAGAAACTCCCTCTTTACATCAAAGATATGAGAGAGAGTGGTACAACTGAAACTGGAATTTCGCACTCTATTTATAGGGGTCAGTAGGGTCCGGCGTCACGATGCCAATCCAGCGTCGCTACGCCAAATATTTCGACATGGCACGCTCTGGTTCGTCGGTTGAAGATTCTGGATAAGGTGATAAGGTGACACGTGGCAGGGTGGTTGGATTTCAATTATTGTGACACGTGGCGGCTTCTGATTGGTCGGCTAGATTCTTATCTGCCACGTGTCAGATAAGGATTAGATAGCCAATAATTAATGCTGACGTGGCACTGACGTGGCGGTGATGTGGTGGTGACGTGGCGACACGTGGGAAAGGGACTGTCGGCACCATAGAATTGCGACACGTGGCACTTCTTGATTGGCTGATGATGACGTGGCGGTGAGGTGGCATGTTGACTCGGTCAACCTGGTGATGTGGCTGATGATGTGGCAATGACGTGGAGTGACACGTGGCAACACGTGGAGATGGTGACTATCGGCACCGTAGGATGCTGACAGGTGGCACGGCGCATGTTAGCAGATCGGCTGTGATGGTGACACGTGGCACGGCGCATGTTAGCAAAGTCAAACTTTTCTCAGATTCTGATTTGTGGACCCGCGCACGTTAGCACTGTTCGGCGCACGTTAGGCGTCGTGACGCAGAAGGTCTTGGCGTCGCTACGCGGGAAATTACCAAAATACCCTTTTCGTCTAATTTTCACTGTTTTGGCCCAAATCATCTCCAGAGTGTCCTGAAACTTTATTTATCTACAAAATAACACAAAACACATCAAAATATTCACAAGACTCAAGAAACTATACAAAATATTAGGTTAAATGAGTGGGACATATTGATAGATTTACTACTCATCACCGACCAAGCTCATCGGCCTCCAACCTTCTCAAATCCTCATAGGCTTTCTCTAGCATGTCCGATTTGTCTTTCAACCTTTTTTCCGAGGAAGCCATCTATCATTTCAGGGATTTAACATCATCATTTAGGCGTATGGCCTCAGACTTGGCATCATCCCTCTCCCTCATCATGAAATCCGAAGCTCCACCAAGGGAGTCTGCCATGGTCTGTGTTTCAGATTCGGACTGTTTGAGGCCGTGGATCTCCGAATTGAGCCTGTAATTCTCACCCTTGACTATTTCCAGTTGCTTTATCAACTCTTGTTCCCGCTCAGTTAGGTGACTTTGAAGCATTTGTGTTTGACCCCCTTCTGAGAGTGTACTGACAATCATGTCCCGGTTGGTGGACATTGCATAAACCACCTGCAAGCAAAGGCGTGAAATTCAGCAAGAGATGATGAAGTGAAAAAGTAGTGGATGGACGAGTTCAGCTACCTGGGCAAGGAAATCGCAAGAATGGTCGATAATTTTCTCAATGGAAAGATCATTGATTTCCTTCGCTTTTTCAATACCGACCACCTTTGCAATACGATTGACTGTTGGGAGCAGGTGGGTCTGGTGATTCCTCATCTTCTCATGAAGTTTGATGGTACCTAGAAGAGGGATGCTGTCGGCAGACTCAGTGGATGTTGCGTGACATTTGCCCTTCTAGGCCATAGATTTCTTTTTGGTGGTTTTGACTGAAGGCTCTTCAGTATTGTCATCCTCGATCTGGTGGAAGTGATACTTCCGAGGTCCAGGCCCAGTTGGAATGGCTTGAGGAATGAAGGGTCCCCCCACAGAAGGGGACAAGAGGGAAGAACCGGGCTGTTGGATAGGAAGGCTTGGTTGTTGAGGATGATAAGGTCCCGCAGATGAGGAAGTGAGATGTGTAGCTCTCTTTCTAGCCTTGGGAGGAATGGGCGTGGTGAGCCTACCCCGAGCACCCTTAGGTTTTCCCCAGATCGCTCTAGTTAGCTCCTCTGTAATCTTGTTCACATTTTTCTTGGCTGACATCCCTGCAAGCAAAGAAAAAACATATAAGTAAAAGAAGTAGATAACATAAAACTTCAGAGTTGAAACCCCGGGAAGTCATCAGGTCGGTCAAAGCCTACCAGACTTCTGAGAGTGAGATGTTGGAATGTGATGGATAAGGCTCGAGGCAGTTAGGGATGAAAGATGGAGGAGATCGGAAGCGTTACTCCCATATGCGGATACCGACTTAATTCATTCCCGATTACGATGGTTTACCTTCAGGATTTCTCCCCAGCAGGTCATGAGACTCGCAAAGGTCAGAATGAGTTCGGGTCAGAAGAATGAATAATCAGGTCAGGAAATTACCTCCCACTCAAAAGAAATTGGGGATCAAAACTCTCGCACCATCCTCTTACCAGAGCATCCCCCAAGAGCCTTGAACCTAGAACCAATTTTCCTTGAATTTTTTATTTGTGATCGGGAGTTGGGAGATCAGTGGGTCGGCCCCGGCATAAGAAGAAATTTAATACCAACCCTTGTATTCCTTTGGGTTGGCGTTCATCTGGTACAGCCTCTGCAGTTCACAGAATTCAGGCTCTTCCAGACCAACACGGCTCCATATCACGTGCATAACGGACAACACCCTCCAATCGTTCAGATTCAGCTGACATGGTGCCAGGTTCATACAGGCCATCATTTTTCCAAAGTATGTCTGAATGGGCAGACGCAACCCCACTTCAAGAAAGGCTTTGCACACCGCTACCCGACCTCTTTCGGGGTGGCTGGCCAGATCACCGTCGTCTGGGACAAGAAGTTTGATGTCATCAGGAATGAATTACATTTCCCTCAACTCTTTCAGATCCGCCTCGGTCATGGACGAGGCTCGATCCATGTCAAGACCATCAAAGTCTATCTCGGGACGGCGAGGCTCTGTTGGGTTTCTAGATTAGTCCCAAGATCAATTCAAGCATAGAACCATATGTGAATACTCAAAGAAGAATGGCGAAATCATACTTACAATGATCGGCTTTGCGATGCGTCGAACACAAAACTTTTGGCTCCCTTGAAGCTCACGGTTTTTGCTCCTTGTTGTGCTCCATTTGCTCCGCCAAGCTCCAAGCTTGGGTGTGCATTCCATGCCCATGGGTGGGTTTCCCTATCACCTTCGTAAGACTCATAATGTGCGCTAGCACTCTTGAAAAATTGCCAAAAATGTTCCATCTTGTTTTTTATCCATTCGGCCAAGCCAAATGGGAGAGAAAGAGTGATGGCCATTCGGCCAAGGGAGAGAGTGAGAGAGATGAGTGGTGTGTGTTTGGTTTTCCAAAAACCTAATAATAAAATCCATCACACTTTTTGTATTTATTTTTCCAAAAAAAAAACAAAAGCAAAAAGAGGGGAAATTTGGCATTAAATGCCTTCCAACAACTAACATCACTCATGAATAGTGACTGGTTGTCAATCACTCAAAGTGACAAGACATCCATCACTTGAATGATGAATGATGTGACGCGTGATGTGACTTGTAGGCCGCACTTGAAATCAAAATGCGAGTGGGCCCGCAAACACTCCCGGGCTCGGGTTCGCTAATTTCGAATTAACGAATTTTTCCGTTGCGACGTATTAAATCAAATTTAATTAAATATTATGTCTAGCAAAATTACTATTCACTTGCTAACGAATTAATTCTAAATTAACTCGTTTGCAAGAATTAAAATCTAATTTTAATTCCGTGTCGAAATCTAATTTCGTATAATATATCGAATATATTATTTTATGGATTAATTCCAATTAATCGTTCTCTCTATTTAAATAATATTTATCCAAATAACATATCTCGTAATAAATCCCAGATTATTTTCTCTCTCTACTAATTAATCCCAATTAATAAAGTGCGAGTCATACGTCATCGGTGAATCTTCGGGAAGCGACCCATGATATCCCCGGATATGTTGGCAGTAAATCCAGTCGTCGGACTATCCGAACACGTACGTACCTAGTACTACATTTTTACCGATTTACAAGACATGGTTGGCTTCTAGCAAAGCACTGTGCCTACCCAATTCTCCAGAAATATTCTTAAAGGAATATGTGATATATATCAGGCGTAGTATACGTAGTATTGCGTATTACGATCCAGCATCGGATGTCACGTGCAAGGCCTAGGGCTGGAATTGTGTCTGTCCCGTACGAAGCACATATCGGATCTCTGGTAACTAGTCTCTGTAATCGGATAATCATGACCTAGTCATATTATCCCGATAGCTGCAGCATAAAAGAGCACCAGTTTCGTATCCTACGTGATCATCATCTCCACTATGACTGGAATGATACTTCCATCTTGACATCACACCCAATACACTACAATTCTCAATATACCCAGAAGAGGCGTATACAGAACCTATTAAAGCCCTGAACGACCAAAACCAAAGTATATTGATTGTCGCAAGTATTAGCGGTGCAAGTCTTAGGTTAAGACCAAATACACCTACCTTGATTCAGAATTCCATAGACACATAGTCATAATACCAATGGAATTCCGAGGGGTCTATCCAGAGCGAAGCTATTTCCGTACCATCGGTAAACACAACCTCCTATTACACTTTCATGAGTATCCTATACCCAAATATATGAGAACTATGTCGTTATGCTCCCACAATGCGCACAAGTGTAATACTAGTCTTTTACGCATTATCGATGTCCAATCTCGATAATACCCTGACTAGGGATATTTAATGATTAAACCTTCGTGGATTGATACTGTCTCATATCATCTCAATCCGGAACTAATCATATGGACCTTTTATCATTTATACATCTAGGTAATCCAATTACAAATGATAAAAGGGCAATTTCCTTTGTCACATAGTTAATTTGTACAACAACACCATGATCTGTACAAATAGTGATGCTATGGGTCATAATTGTCCAACAATCTCCCACTTGGCCTATAGCCAATCACTCAAGTGTCCTACACCCGAACTATGTACGGTTCGCTCAAAGTTCTGCTGAGGAAAGGCTTTCGTCAACGGATTTGCAGTGTTATCATCTGATGCGATTTATTCGATCATCACATCGCCACGATGTATGATCCGAACGAATCAGATGAATATTTGAAGTATATATCTGGATCGTTGATGAGACCATTAATTCTTTAGCCTGTGCTAAAGCCTAGCTCAGCTGCTAACAGAACTACTCCTAATCTGATTAGGATTATTATCGATCCAAAAGGCTTCTATTGTTGCCTCAGCTCCAGCAATATTCCGCTTTTGTTGTTTATTCGACAATAGTATCTTGCTTGGAAGATTTCCAGCTCACTGTTCCGTTATTCAAACTATATAGTACCTTTTATTACGACTTATAGTCGTTTTCATCGGTTTGGAAACTTGCAGCAGTGAACCCAATCACTTCAAGTTCTCTTTCTCCATAGTATAAGAAAGCATCCTTAGTTCATCTAAGATAATAAAGGATGTTCTTAACATCAATCCAGTGACCGTCACTTGGATTGGGCTGATTATGACTCCATATTCTCAAAGCATATGAGACACCAGGTCGCGTACATTTATTTCAATGTACGAGTTCTCGGAGAGTGCCAACAACTTTTAGATCTATCCTAGTAGATCTTTATTCCTAGAATAAAGGTTGTCTCTCCCAAGAATTATACGGAGAATCTTCATGAAAGCCAAGCTTTGATGAGCGGAAAATATATCAATATTTACCGCCCCTTTAACTTAATATTTTGTTTAGTTTCTCGGGTTTGATGAACGTTTTGATGTATTTTAGTTTATTTTGTAGATAAAATAATATTAGATCTCAATGAAATCATTTAGGACGAAATATGGGTCAAATAAGGGCAATTATTGGACTTGATATTTTAATTTTGGAGATTGGAAACTTGAAAGGGCGTTTTTGACGAAGTGCAGTTTTGGAAATTCCAATTTTGTGCATCTGTCGTATTTTGGACATAACGTTTTACTCCGATATCAGATTGAGCTGATTCATGTTCCAGATTAACGAAGACTCAACGATCTACAGCTTTGAAAGACAAAATAATTTCGACTCATTGCCCGAAATTGATGAACCATTCAGAAGTGTGTTGTGTGTAATTATTAAAGTCACTTTCAATCATTTTCAAAGCAAAAAAATAAATTAATAAATAAATAATAAAAATTATCAAATCATCAGCAAACATGATAAGAGATTAGTGGAGCAATTAATAATGGATTTGGTGGAGCAATTAGTTGAGCAATTAGTGGAGCAATTAATAATTGATTTGGTGGATGATTTGATGGAGGCAAAATTTTGCCTATAAATACCAAGCCATTTCATTTGTAAAATTCATACTTTCTTCTAAGGAATTCCTTAAGAATACTAAGAAGATTGTATCTTGTTTGTTTATTTACAGCTTTCAGTAATTAATTTCCGCTTACGCACTTTCTTTTCTTTACTTTTCAGTTTTTACTTTCCGCAATTTACTTTTACGCACAGTACTTTTCTTTCTTTAATTTTCAGTTTTTACTTTTCAGTAATTTACTTTCAGCAATTTACTTTTCAGCAATTTACTTTTCAGCAATTTACTTTCAGCAATTTACTTTCAGTAATTTACTTTCAGCATTTAATTTTCAGTATTTAATTTCAGCATTTACTTTCAGCATTTACTTTTTAGTATTTAATTTTCAGTATTTTACTTTATGTCTTTTATTTTATTAAAGTTTTTTTTACTACCCGTAAATATGTGTCGTAACTAAGTCAGTTATCTGGGGTTGTGATGAAATCCAATATCACCGGTTTATAAGGGGTTAGATTATAGCTTGGGTAATATAAAGATTTATTTATCGAGTCTTAATCTTAATGCTTTTTCATTAACTGGCCATTAATAAAATTGAACTGGGAAACTTAAAATGAACTAGACATAGGGATTTTAAGTTTAAGACCTTAGACTTAATAGTCCACGATCTTCCTTGAGGATAGATAACCCTTTAATAGATTTCCTTACAGGATAGAGATATACCTGTCGGGCGGGGGTAGCCATAATTGGAACTTAAACTTAATGAATCCAGATAATTTGGTTGACATAGACATATGGTTCAATTGGGTTAAACTGGGTATTTGTGTCTGACCATCGACAGAGCCTTACACATAATTTAGTGTTCCAGGTTAATAAATCAATATATTACCCAACTTTAAGATAACCACTTTATCTTTAAAATGATATTGGAAGAAATCACACACCCTAGATAGTTTTTAATATTGAATTTTCTTAAAACCTACTTTCGAACATTTTATTTACTTGTTTTTAAATTTAGAATCGTCACCATTTCAAATCAATCAAACAACCTGTTAGATACTAGTAATCATTTGACCTCATAAAATTAATAGATTAGATATTAAGTCCTCGTGGGATCGATATTTTATACTACTTGAACGATACGTTCGCTTGCGTTATACGTGTGTGTTTACGCCGGTCAAGTTTTTGGCGCCGTTTCCGGGGACTTATTTATCTTTCACTATTAATTTTGGGGTTAGATACGTTACTTGTATCTAATTTCTTTTTACTTATTTTTTTTGTTTTCTTGTGTTTCAGGTTCTCAGAAACTACATGAGACGAACCAGAAGCTTTGAACTTCGACCGCTTGACCCATAAATTGAAAGAACCATCAGACAGTTGAGAAGGGAAAGGCGATGAGGCCAAGAAGCTTTAGTCAAAATGGAACCTGAACCGTTGGAGGTTACGCAACCCAATTCCCATTCGAGACAGAACCATTCCGGTGTTCCATCACACTTTTTGTATTTGTTTTTCCAAAAAACAAAAGCAAAAATGAGGGAAATTTGGCATTAAATGCCTTCCAACAACTCACATCACTCATGAATAGTGACTGGTTGTCAATCACTCAAAGTGACAAGACATCCATCACTTGAATGACGAGTGATGTGACGCGTGATTTGACTTGTAGGCCGCACTTGAATTCAAAATGCGAGTGGGCCCGCAAACACTCCCAGGCTCGGGTTCGCTAATTCCGAATTAACGAATTTTTCCGTTGCGACGTAATTAAATCAAATTTAATTAAATAATTATGCCTAGCAAAATTACTATTCACGTCACTAACGAATTAATTCTAAATTAACTCGTTCGCCCGAATTAAAATCTAATTTTAATTCCGCGTCGAAATCTAATTTCGTATAATATATCGAATATATTATTTTATCGATTAATTCCAAATTAATCGTTCTCTCTCTTTAAATAATATTTTATCCCAGATAAAATATCTCCGTAATTAATCCCAGATAAATTTTCTCTCTCTACTAATTAATCCCAAATTAATAAAGTGCGAGTCATACGTCATCAGTGAATCTTCGGGAAGCGACCCATGAGATCCCCGGATATGTTGGCAGTAAATCCAGTCGTCGGACTATCCGAACACGTACGTACCTAGTACTACATTTTTACCGATTTACAAGACATGGTTGGCTTCTAGCAAAGCACCGTGCCTACCCAATTCTCCAGAAATATTCTTAAAGGAATATGTGATCTATATCAGGCGTAGTATACGTAGTATTGCGTATTACGATCCAACATCGGATGTCACGTGCAAGGCCTGGGGCTGGAATTGTGTCTGCCCCGTACGAAGCACATATCGGATCTCTAGTAATTAGTCTCTGTAATCGGATAATCATGACCTAGTCATATTATCCCGATGACTGCAGTACATAAGAGAACCAGTTCTGTATCCTACGTGACCATCATCTCCACTATGACTGGAGTGATACTTCCGTCTTGACATCACACCCAACACACTACGATTCTCAATATACCCAGCAGAGGCGTACACAGAACCTGTTAAAGCCCTGGATGACCTAAAACCAAAGCATATTGATTGTCGCAAGTATTAGCGGTGCAAGTCTCAGGTTTAGACCAAATACACCTACCCTAATTTCGGACTCCCATAGACACATAGTCATACTACCAATGGAATTCCGAGGGGTCTATCCAGAGCGAAGCTGTTTCCCGTACCATCGGTAAAACACAACCTCCTACTACACTTGCATGAGTGTCCTATACCCAAATATATGAGAACTATGCCGTTATGCCCTCACAACGCGCACAAGTGTAATACTAGTCTTTTACGCATTATCGATGTCCAATCTCGATAATACTCTGACTAGGGATATTTAATGATTAAACCTTCGTGGATTGATACTGTCTCATATCATCTCAATCCGGAACTAATCATATGGACCTTTTATCATTTATACATCTAGGTAATCCAATTACAAATGATAAAATGGCAATTTCCTTTGTCACATAGTTAATTTGTACAACAACACCATGATCTGTACAAATAGTGATGCTATGGGTCATAATTGTCCAACAGGCTCAGGTCGGAAAACTCTCTGTTGGTGGCCATGTCCGCTTTCATAAGAAGTGCTAGAAGAGATATCGTAGTCTCGAGGGCTTTCAGACCCTGAGCTATGTATCACTTCAGGTCGGATCAGCATGTCGGGAGGAAGTATTTTTAGAGGAGTATAGGAAGTGGAAGACTCGATGTCAGACATTCCTAATGAAACACGGGACAAAAAGGTTGGTCAGTAAAAAGTCGGTGTTAGTAGAGTTTTGCCCAAAGTCCTATTGGTTCCTTCTCTACCAAGTGTCAAATCCTAGAAAGTTTTACAAATGCCCTAAGCAACACCGTGATCTTAAGTTTCTCAGGTCACAATCATAAGTACACCAAAGAAATTTCACAAATGCATGCATCCTAAATTCGTAACCCAGATCAACCCACCAAAACATACATCATTGAAACCCAAATTCTTCCTCAAACCGAAACTATCCAAAAAAACCCACAAAAATGAAGTATAAATATGAGCAAACAGAACAACCAACACAATATCAAAGAGTATGAAATGAACAAGACGAAGATCAGTAGGGAACTTACTTGTTTTAAGGATAGATGATGAACAGATCAAGATTTGATGAAGATTTACAGTCGTGAGGCACCCTTGAGAGTGTTTAGTTTGCTTTGAAGAATAATAAGTCGCTAAAGAAAAAAGAGTGTGTGGTGGCTCTTTTCACGAATAGATCATGGTAATTCTGACCGTCGAATCGAAGTGAGTAGCTCGGATGGACACCAGGTGATAGGGCAGTTTGGCTTCACCGGTTAGGATCGAAACGAACGGACGAGATTAGGGACAGTTCGGTCTTTTGAAACGAGGTGGTTACATTATTTGAGCGCGCAAGCCACGAGAGTTCGATAAGTAGCGATAAAAGAAGGAAACCCTAAGGTGATTTAATGCGTAGTTAAAAGGGCAATGATGGTTTGGTGATTCCCGATGGGCGGCTTTTAGAAAATCAAGAGAGGCATTTAAGGTGACGTGACAACGCCCTTGATTAGTATGAGTTGTTTGCTGACTAGAGCACATAGAAATTTGGAGAGCTACCGGTTCTAGCCGATCCGATGACAGTCCGTTTCTACACCACTTATATAGTTCATGGCACCAACTCATCAACTTATTGATATCAAAAACTAGGGGACAGATTTTGATAGCGATTTTTGGGCCTCAGGGTCTTCAGCAAGTTCAGAATGACATAAAGGGAATTTCTAGTCGGGTTCGGTAATGGAGGGCATCTGGCTCAGTAAAGTGGTCGGGCTCGATCCTCATTTCCCAATCGACCCGAGGAGTAAAAGTATCCAAAAAAGCAGGGCGATCATGGATCTCAAGTCCGACCCGACCCGATGGCTCGGCATAACGGGATGAGTGTTGTTACAACTACGCGACCCGATTGGGGAAGGTCGGGGTGTATTAGGTCAGGTCGAGATAACATTGATCGGGATCAAGTATCGATGTGTAAACATGGCTTGGGAACTTGTATCATCCATAAAGTCTTGATATGACGGGTGTAGCTTGTAGGGCTATCTTCTGACACACGCCACCACGTGAACATGTGGATATAGGTTGGCATCATAAATGTAGCGTGTGGAGTATTCCAAGAAAGGGCAAGAGTTTAATGAAGTGTCATATGACATATCTACTTTCGACAGTGGTGGGTTCACGTGGCTGACGTCACGGGATAGGTGGAACAATGTTATTTTCCTTAGTGTATAAAAGGGGTTGAGTGCAATTTTGTAAGGGTTAGCTATTTTCATTCTAAAAAAACTTGTAAGAGAGATAAAAAGTCTATTCTTTGAGAAGAGTACGAAAGTGAGGTCGGTCATATCTGTAATAGTCATTTTTGCCTTGGTCAGTCAAACCCGACCACTTTATAAAAACTTTTTTTTTTGTCCGTGGACGAAGGCCAAATCCATTCCAATGAACCACATTAAATCATTTTTCTTATCTGTGAGTTCTCCATTTTTTGGCCTAAGTTTGCTTTTGGTTCCCACAAACCAAACAAATTCACAGTTGGAGGAAGATTGTTCGAGGAACGAGTTTTTCAGATTTTTCCCTGGAATGAAAATCAGCCGTCAACAAATGTTCTAGTTGTAATTGCTAATAATATGAAACTTGTTTTTGAACCTTTAGGTGAAAATGGTAGTAGCAAAGATGCAATTGTTGGGGTTGGTGCTCAGAGCGCCAATTTCCGATTGTATTTCCTAGAAAATACTATTGTAAAACATTTTATTATTGATAAAATAAGCAGTTTAATAAATATAATATTTCTTTTAATATGGTAAAGACGTAATAGACCTTATGATGATTAGTCATGATACTGTTGCAAAAGCGTCGCAACTGACATTGAGTTGTATCATGACGTTGTCATTCTCAAATAGTTCCTGGTCAAGGTTTACACTAGTTGGTCAATAAAGTAAACCCCGTTGAGACCGGTACATGTCGTATACTGGAATATATGATTCCAATGATTTCTCAATGAACCATGAGTCTTGGAGACTTGTATAGACGTGTAGGTGTTTTATAGCGGATAGACACTGAACGACTCACCGAAGATTCTTATGGATGGTACACTAACGTCAATAAGAATCTTCTCGGGTTGAGTATCATTTGTGATTCTTCGACTTGAGATACCACTGTGGCATATGAGACATCTTCCACACTTAGATGGCAGTCACGTCACCGATCTATTTAGATCAGACCTCCGCCTGTTCCCTGGGTGTGGATAGATCCTCAGGGTGTCCTGTGTGTGTCAAGATAGGATCCGTCAATTCTGCGTACAGAGCATAGCTAGTCCATTTATGATTAGCAATCGGATAAAAACCAT